>JAJEKB010020635.1:0-34075 GCA_022393335.1 Macrotrachela quadricornifera | reverse complement strand
TCTGTGTGAGTGTGAAGACAATCGTTCCTAGCACTGAGAACTTGGATTTTAAGCACGTGTTTTTTATGGTTGGGTGGTAATTTATGGTTGTTAATATTGATGGACGAGACAAAGAATTTGAAAATTTGTCCCATATACTGGTTTTTGGGAAGACCTAGATTACTGAGAAAATACATCTGTGAAATTTTTGTGGTTAAAAATGGAACCGGTTTGTGAAACCTCATCTATCCTTATTAAGATTAAATATGTCACATGTATCCTACTTTGCGCAAGGAGAGCTTATAGCGAAACATTTCTCCAGCAGACACTCGACATATTCCTGTATGACATTTTCGAGCCATATGTAGGTCATGATTTGAATCCAGTATTTTTAGGCACGTAGATTATTTTCTTTTTAATTTAGGAAAATTCCTCATTTTCAATTTAATTCGAATGAGTAATATGTATCCTTGGGACTGACAGTGGTGAGATATGAAGAAGTACTTGTCTGAAGACGATTTTATGTAGATCGCATCACTTCGAAACAAGGCATTTTTGATTGTATGATAACCTCTTAGCATGTTCTAGAATAATAGATAACCGAAAATAATCTAAAAGGTGGAACATACAAGAAGATACATGTTCAGTCTATCCAATTTATTTACTTGTATTTAGCTACACGTGTGGAACATGTCGGTGAATAAATGACTAGCTAATATATTATAATACAAATAAAATGTCACACATTTCATTTGAATCTAAGCCACTTGCCCGCAGTACTCTTGCTCGTCGGACAGACGCTCGCAGGACACCTACCCGGAGGACTATTGCTCGTAGACAGATGTTTGCAGGACACTTGCCTAGCTCCATTAAAAACGGACATTTGCTCGCCGGGCAGTCGTCCGCGTATGACACGTGCTCGCTACATATTTATGCATCATTTCTCGGTTTCAACGATCTTTGATTTGATCGGCCTCTAAATTTAATACATATAATTATAAAAGTCTGATATTAGATTAGAAATGGAAATACACAGTGAAGCAGATGATCCAGTATACTTAGATCGTCGAACTGTACAAAGAATTAGGAAGATTTCAGTGAAATGTTACTTGCCAGTGCTAAAACTTTTTCTAGATTTGTTATAGAAGATTCGTTCAAAGTATTCAGAATTCTTTTTTCCCATCTTTCTATAATCAGATTTCTTCGTCTTCGAACACCAGCTTCGGCTTGATGCAGTTGAGCCTCGACATCATGGTAAAATCGATTGAAGAAAGGAAAAACATAACATGTATCTCGCAAGAAACACTTTTTATAGTGGGACAATAGATAACATACGGGAAAAATCCATGCAATAGATAATCCAATAGGTGATTGAAAGGAAAAATAACATAACAAGGTACCAGCAAGAAGAGAAAAAAATCCTACATATATATATGACAGGAAAAAAAAGATCACATTATTATACATATAACAGGAAAGGAAAAAACTATCATATACAGGGTGGCCCAAAAGCCACTTTACCGAGAAAAAATTGAATATCTCCATTACAGCTTGACCAGATGGGCTCATATTTTTACCAAGAATAGAGGCATGTTCACACTCCAAATCCATACGAACAAGCCTAGTGAGAGCCTTTAGTAAATACCACTATTGACCTCAACAAGAAAATTTTACCTTTTTTACAGATAGAAAAAAAACAGTATACTTAACAGAGGGACTCTCTAGACATGTCTTTATGGACATGAAGCTTGAACATGTCTCTATTACTGGTAAAAAAATCGGCCCGTTTGCTAGAGCCGTAGTCGAGATATTCAATTTTATTTTCGTAAACTGACTTCTGGTCCGCCCTGTATATGGTCCAAAAGTCACGATACCAAGAAAAAATTAAATATCTCCACTACGACTCGAGCGAACGGGCGGATCTTTTTACCAATAATAGAACCATGTTCACACTTCAAATCCATACGAACAAGATTAGGGAGAGCCTCTATAAAGTACCACCAATGACCTCAACAAAATAATTTTACTTTTTTCACAGATAGGATAGAAAACAATATACTTAACAAAGGATCTCACTAGGCATGTCTTTGTGAACATAAAGTTTGAACGTCCCTCTATCATTGATAAAAGAATCAGCTCGTTAGCTCAAGCCGTAACGGAGATACTCAAATTTTTTCGGCAAAGTGACTTTTTTTCTAACTGTGAAAAAGTAAAATTTTTCTTGTTGAAGTCAATAGTGGTATTTACTAAAGGCTCTCACTAGGCTTGTTCGTATGGATTTGGAGTGTGAACATGCCTCTATTCTTGGTAAAAATATGAGTCCATTTGGTCAAGCTGTAATGGAGATATTCAATTTTTTCTCGGTAAAGTGACTTTTGGGCCACCCTGTATATATATACATATATCATGGGGAAAAAGAATCTATGACGCATGACTAAAGATAAGTGAAAGAAGAAGAACAATTATATGTATGATATGGAAAATCTTCGTGATCGCATATAAAGAAGATGGCCTTAATTATTATTCAAAGTTAGATAGAACGTTCGAATTTAAAAAAACTGTTAAGATATCTGAGGACAAAAATGAAGCGTTCGAAAAGAAAAGAACGAAGAATGAAAGCGACTTACGTTAAATGGCGAGCATTAGTTATGTGGGTGGCTTTCCGAGAGGCAACTGTCCCCTACAGGCAAGTGTCTCGTGCGAGCTTATGTCCTACGAGCAAGTGTCCGACAAGCAAGTGTCGTGCGAGCACCTTGCCGCAATCCATTTCATTTTAGATGTCATGTGTATGACATAAATTAAAAATTTTTGATTAAGTCTATAAAAATCTGCCTACCAACGAAAAAATCAATGCAACAGCTGCTTTTAATGAATACTTCCATAAATAGTCAACTACAAAAAATATAAGGGTCGCAGAAAAGTTTTTCGTCTATAGAAGATTATAGACCTTCTCATGCTGATTATTTTTGTAAAAAATATTTTTCATTTTACTCAATAAATAACTATGCTAGGAACTAACACTCAAAAATTTCGGCTATTCTTGACTGATGAACGATAAATACTTGACGTTCTTGAGTATTTAGATCTTAGTATAGTTATTTACTGAGCAAATTGAAAAGTCTTTGTTTATTAAATTAACCAACCGAAGAAGCTCTATAAACCTCCATGAACGATATATTTTTTCTGAAAATCTTGTGTTTTTTGCAGTTGACTATTCATAAAAGTATTTAGTGAAAACAGATGTCACTTTTAATTTTTTCGTTGGTAGTATGCAAACATTTTATCTATATATATAAAGAGAAATGTTTGTCTGTTTGTCTGTTCGCTATGCATTCAGTTCCTGTAAAAGCTACGATCACCAAACTTTCCATGGCGCATCTCCAGACTCGGAAGAAGGTCATAGCGGGGTCACCCACCGAGGGTGTGAGGTGGCGCGGGTGTGGGTGAAATTTCACCCAGATACTATTTTCTTGACTAACACTACTAAACGTTCCGCGATGCTTTTCTGAGTCCACCGATGGCTTTATAGAGTGCTGTTATCATTAATAGGAGTGCTATGGTGGTGTTTGGGTGAAATCTCACCCAAGTTATATGAGGATGAAATTGCATGAATTTTTCTGAAATTTAGCGAATTTGTTATGATTCTAAGATGAATCATTTTGTATCGATGGTTCTTTGGTTTAAATGTGAAAACCGAATGCTGCTAATTGGTTACAAGTAAAGAAAATGTATACAAGTGTTTCCTTGATTCACAACTATGGTGCATCCATTAGTTTTCTAGGACTCACAGAAACAACGTATTTGTGGTTTTTCTTGATTCACAACGATGACGTATCTATATGTTTAAAGAAGACCGTTTGTCTGTTCGCTATGCATTCAGTCCGTGTGATAGCTAGCGTCACAAAAGTTTCCACGCTACTTCCTTAGCTTCTGAGGAAACCCATCTTGAGGTTAGAACCACCAAACGGGGTGCGTGGAAGGGGCTGGGTAAAATTTCATCTTGATCAATACAGATCGAGACTCTGATGAGTCTGTTCGCTATGTATTTAGTCATCGTGAAAGATGGCATCAGGGAACTATCCGCATCAGTTCCTTGAGTGCGCTAAGGAAAGTCGGCAGAATGATTGGGGGTAAGAAAGGAAGGCGTGCGTGAAACTTCATCCAGGTCGTAAGAGACTGATTTTATTCACTTTCTAATCAAACGAGGCAGTTAAATGCAATTTTGAGAGTGATCGTGTCTAAAGTGGATGCGAGTGAGGGTGTCAGCGTGAGCCCGATGAGAAGAGTCCCACTGAAGTTGCCTTATGCACGGTGGGAAAAGCTCTGTGAAAAATACCCCACGCACGGTGGGAAATGCTCTGTAACAGAGGTTCTAGGTATGATGAAAAAAGTCCTGTGAAAGAGGTATCACGTACGGCGAGAAGAGTTTAATGACGAACATCTAACGCATAGTAGGAACAATCTGTTAAAGGTGCGTGACTCGTGCCGGTAAAAGTCCTGTTTAAGAGGTTACAGGTATGACGCGAAAAGTTCTGCTGTAGATAGCTCATCCAGACCGGGGAACGGTCCTTTAGAAGACGTGCTATGTGCAGCAGAAAAAATCGGATGAAAGATGTAAAAATTTGACTATATTCTCTTTTCATCGGGTATATCCGCTAGTTTATATATATAAAGAAGAAAGCTTGTCTATCTCTCTGTCTGACTATTTGTCTGTTCGCTATGCATTTTGACAAAGCACGAGCAAACGCAGTGAAAATTTGCACAGAATACCTTTTCGACCAGAGGAAGGTCATAGGGTAATTTTCAACCCAAATTTTCATTTTAAGGGAGGTGTTTGTTCCCTCCTATTGTTGGATTTATTACAGTAAATGCCTTTTTCAGAGAATTTTTGCGTACTATTGTTTCTCTCAATAATTCAAGAAAGAAAGTATATAAAAACGTGCACTTTTTGCCATTGGTCACACGATATTTTAGGATAATCGAAAGAAAACGAATAAAATGTGTAAAATGAAGAGCAACCATGTGAATGAAAATATTCATCGAATGAAGAAAGCAACAAGTAAGATAAACTCTATTACTCATAACTTATAATCTATACATATAAAGAAGTTGTGCATATCTTGCTGTCCGTTTCTTAGGTATTTGGACACTGCACGAGCTACCAATGCCAAACTTTTCATGGCATACTCTTACATTCCAAGGAAGATCGAGAGAGGATCAGGATGAACGGCGAGAGGGTTGGGCTTATATTTTACACAGGTTATAATAAATTTCAATTTTTTCCAATCTTTCAAAAATTTTGGAGCATTTGCTGCGATTGTTAGAGTATCCATCTCTTATTGTCACTTTTTTTGGACTAGGTATTGGTATAAAGTATAGCGATACGCATGAGTTAAGAGAAAGATAGGCACACCCTCACACTATTTGCTGAACTATTCGATTTAAAAATGAATGTAAATGTATGCATGGCGGGACATGTAGCAATAACAGATGAAAAGGTTTTAAGCAAGCGTTCTATACATCTTCTGTGGTTCTCTGACATGGTAAGGTTCCAGTATGAAGATTTCCCGAGAAACACCGGGTACTACCGCTAGTATACATATATAGTTGAATTATGAGTAATGGAGTGTTATCTCACTTATTGCCTTCTTCAGTTTACACATTCTGTTCGTTTTCTTCGAGTATCCTAAAATCTCCTGAGTGCAACGACAAAAAGCATAGGTTTTTATATACTTTCGTTCTTGAATTATTCAGAAAACAATCATACGCACAATTTCTCTGGAAAAGACATCTACTGTAGTAAATCCAACAATAGGCGGGAAAAACGCTCCCTCAGGTGAAATTTTTGAGTGGAAAACCATCCTATAACCTTTCTCTGAGCCTAGGGAAGTATTGTGGAAAGTTTGGTGACGCTAGCTTTACCGAGATCGAGTTATAAGCGAACAGACGAACATTCTTCTTTATATATATACCCCCGGAAAGCAAAAGTTAGACACTTTGTTTAACCACTTTTTCCACTTCAAAAAGACTTTTTGGCAATAGTAATTATGCCATTCGATAGCTCTCGTCGAGCTCGATCAAAATATGCCTTTTGATCATATTTGACTTTTATATAGCGAAAAGTTAAGTAAGTGAAATGAAGTTGCGACGAAAGTGAGATTCCCAAAGCTTGATTTTGTCACTGTCATCAAAATTAGTTTTTTAAAATTTTTTATCACTATAAAAGCACCTTTTTAAAAAAGCAACTATATATTCGGATAGAGCTTGAAATTCTCTATTACCCTGAATATTTACTTATTTTCTTGCATTCATTGTATTAAAATTCTTTTCAATACTATGAGAATACTTTAAATTGACAAGTACGAAAAATCTGCATTTTTCGGCACTTTGGAGTTTTCTTTTTGAACTCATTATCTCTATGAGACATTTGTTTTTCCAAAAGGCAGTTATAGATTCTGATAGAGCTTGAAATTCTCTATCATTCGGTGTATTTGTTAACTATCTTGCATCTATATATTTGAAGATAAGTCAAGTATCACGTACGCACGCTGCTTGACAAACTGTAACTGACGCAGAATTTTTTTCTATATGTTTCAGCTTTTGTTTCAAAAGCTCATGATAATAGAGAATTTCAAGCTCTATCAAAACGTATTATTACTTGTTCAAAAAGTTAGCCTTATCTTAATAATAAAGTTGAAATAATAAAGAAAGTGTTACTAAAAAATTCCAGGTTTTTTAGTTTTTTTCAGGAAGTTATGGACGTAATACTCAAATTATTCTGCAGTACACTCGACACATTAATACAAGGCAAAATAAAATATATAGGTTCATAGAGAATTTCAAACTCTATCAGAATCTCAAATTACTTGTTTAAAAATTTATTTTCATAATGACTATATTTTAAAAAAGGAGACAAGTAACGATTTTTCGTACTTGTCAATTTAAAGTATTCTCATAGTATTGAAAAGAATTTTAATACAATGAATGCAAGAAAATAAGTAAATATTCAGGGTAATAGAGAATTTCAAGCTCTATCCGAATATATAGTTGCTTTTTTAAAAAGGTGCTTTTATAGTGATAAAAAATTTTAAAAAACTAATTTTGATGACAGTGACAAAATCAAGCTTTGGGAATCTCACTTTCGTCGCAACTTCATTTCACTTACTTAATTTTTCGCTATATAAAAGTCAAATATGATCAAAAGGCATATTTTGATCGAGCTCGACGAGAGCTATCGAATGGCATAATTACTATTGCCAAAAAGTCTTTTTGAAGTGGAAAAAGAGGTTAAACAAAGTGTCTAACTTTTGCTTTCCGGGGGTATATATAGATTGGAATAGTTTTAGTAAGCATTCAAACTATAGTGTTAATCATCTTTTTACATTAAAACCTGGTAAACGTTTCAAGGCTAAACATTACTCGTTGCTCCTAGACTGATTAGAGTTCAACCAATAACGAAGTAATAAAAAATAGTGTAAGCTCAGTTCATCACTCTTTTCTTCTGTTAACTGTGATTTTTTTTTCTGTCTTGCTACTTCTTTATCTGTTTCTAATTATTTTTAAGCATACTTAAGCATCACAATAAAGAGAGTAACAATAAAAACAAAACTAAACTTATGAAATAATCATATCTGAAACAAATTATACGGAAAGCAGAGACTATACTGATAAAACATAAAGGAAAACTGTATTTGCTGGGATCAATCACCCGTAGGAAAAAATTTTATGAAAGTTCAGCGAACAGAATATAAGTTCGAGACTCAGAAATCTATGTATTTAAGCTGAAAATATATGTAAGGTGCCAATAATTTTAAAATGTAGAAAACAATGAGCCATCTTCACAATTCGCTTATAAGGTACCCTCACAGCAAAAATTGTACGTTAGGAGAGACAATATATTGCTAAGTGCGGCTTCTCTCTTTTCATCTTTTTCTTCTGTCTCTGTCTCTTCTTGAGAAGCTGATCATCATCGATAAGCAACATCGCCTTATCTTTTTTATCTTCTATATTTTTTTATGTTTTTGTTTTCTTTTCCATTGATGTACATAATCTATTTTGTTGCAGAAAGGAAAAATGTATGCTTGTATTGATATCGAAATAAGATTTTTGAAAATTGAACATAACATATATAAATATATATACAGTGAAACCTTTTTATTACTGAACACACCTCTATAGTGAAAACCTCCTGATGATAAACGCTTTGAATATAGAGAGGTTTTACTGTATATATATTTGTATATGTTATATTCGATTTTGAAAAATCTTATTTCGATATCAATACAAGCATACACTTTTCCTTTCTGCAACAAAATGGATTATGTACATCAATGGAAAAGAAAACAAAATCATCAAAAAATATAGAAGATAAAAAAGATAAGGCGATGTTGCTTATCGATGATGATCAGCTTTCCAAGAAAAGACAGAGAGAGAGAGAAGTCGCACTTAGCAACATATTGTCTCTCTTAAGGTACAATTTTTTGCTGTGAGGGTGCCTTATAAGTGAATTGTGAACATGGCTCATTGAACAGATGTATTTTGTATAATTGAAAAGAGCTCGTCGAGCTCTAGAAGAATAGAGATCTCTGATATCTCATTTCTTAATAATTTTTTTCTGATATATTTTATAAATAGATGACGTCCATTAGCGTACAATCAAGAGCCGCGAAAATGAAGATCTGAAGAAGTATATACTCCTCTTCATTCTCCTAACAATTGAAAACTATTCGACATTCCCCAGTAAAATAAACAAGATTTTTTCACTTTTTACTATCCTTGCGAAACATTTTCTTATAAATCTCGTCTTCCATCAATTTTGAAACCTTCATATAGGCTCTATGTAGATTATCATCGACAGTCGAGTTTAAGAGATATATATCTTGTAATTTTGTATGCCAATATTAGATAATGCTACATTTTCTATATCATATAATATTTAAATTATTCTCTTCTTCTTCCTTCTCTTATGATATATATACATGTTATGGTAGAAATTAAAACTTAGCCCAATTTAAAAGTTGCCTAGTCAAAATAAAAATTTTAGTTTTGACTAGGCAACTTTTAAATTGGGCTAAATTTTAATTTCTACCACAACATATATATATCATTTTTGCGTTCTTCTCTCTAACAATATGTGTTGTTTCGCTTCAGCTGATGATGAGCCATTCTGTATTCTTTTATGATATGATATGTAATCACTCTCTCTTTGTGATTCTGATATTATCACTCTTTCACGTTGTCTATAATAGATGTTGCTATTGTCGAAATAAACATATTTTTTCGTCGAGAAATATACATTTCTTTTGGATTCGTTGATCTTTTCTTCGTCACACCTACCGAGACATATATAGGTAACTTGAGAGTGATTCATTTCTCTAGACTATAATGGTTAAATTTGTCACGAATTTGTTCTTCATTTTATTGGTATATGTTTTTCAAATCATCTTTATTACAGCAAATAATCGTAATAATTATGAATTTACAAGAATTAACAATGATGATTTACAAATATGTCTTTCAACATCATTACCATTATCAGCACGTGCTATTTATCCATGTAACACTTTAGCAAACCGAAATAGTGTTCAATGTCAATGTGATCATTTCAATATTAGTAGATTGTCAAGTATTCGTGGAAGTCGAATTTCTCATTTTCCTCACAGTGGGCAACCAGACGGACATGACCGAAAGTTCTATTTTCCCAAGTTCAAATATCGGAATGAATACGTCTATGGTTAGTCTATCTTACCCTAAAACTAGATTTCCAGAAATCGAGCCATACCCCTGGAAAAGTCCAGCGTCAAAAAATTGCTCATAAATCGATAATTATATGGAGACCATTCCTTTTTTCAACTTATCAAAACATTTTAAAAAGAAAAACTATCTGAAACGAATGACTGACCCATAAGCTATATTGGATGAAAAAATGATTTCGATTGAACCAAAAATGAAATAGAAAAAAAGTGATTATTGGGCCAAAAATAGGTCAAAAAATAGGTCATACCGTATTTTATGAACGCTACAAAGAGTTTTCATCCGATTGAGCTGAAATTTTCACCAATCATTCTCCAATGTGTGATTTATCATTGATCATAGCGCGATGTTGAATCAGTGAACACAGGCCGAGCTAGAGGTCTCCCAAAAAACCAGGTTTCTGCCCAGGAATGGCTAGTTTTGAGAAGATGAGAACGTTTTGACGCAAAACTAAGATCATATTCGGAATCAGCTCATCGAGCTGCATCGAATCATATATAACAAGAAGTGTTTCTCAAAAAAAAAAGTTGGTTCTTGTGGTCGATAAGGTTTTGAAAAACAGCCTTTCCATAGTTTTTAAACGCTACAAAGAGTTTAAGTGCGATTGATCTCAAACTTTCACTAATTATTCTTCCACGTCTGATTCATCATTGACCATAGCGCGACTTCGCACTGATGCGCTTAACCGGTGCTATGAGTCTCCTAAAAAATGAGGTTTTTGCCCCCAAATCCCTATTTTTTAAAACAAGGCATCATTTTGATGCAAAACTAAGGTGATATTCGGAATCAGCTCGTCGAGCTGCATCCAACCATATATAATAAAAAGCATTTTTTCGAAAAAAAATTTTTGACCTTCGTGCAAGGAAAGCTAAAAAAGATGAGTCATTCCGTATTTTTCGAGCATTATAAAGAGTTCTCATTCAACTGAACTCAGTCATTTACTCACTGTGTTCATCTATATTAAATTTTCGTTAACTATATACATCGTATCGCATCAGAGACCATATACTATGCTAGGAATTCCTAAGAAAACCCTGATTTTTGACCCTAATTCCTTCTTTTGGCTCCCCAAATCTCTTTTTTTATCCTTAAAATAACATCTTACCGAGAAACCAAGGTGATTTTCGGAATCAGCGTGCCAAACTACGTCGAATGGTGAGTGACACGATGTATTTTCTAATAAAAACTTTTTTTCGAAAATTTTGGCAAAGGTACCCCACAGGTGATTTTCACGAAAAATTTTTTTTTTCAAAAAGTGCTTTATTTGCTTAAAGATGATTTTCTAAGTGATATAGAATCACTTCTAAGCAATAAAAATCCGTTTCAGAGCACGAAACTTACATGTCCGCCTGCTATACGAAAGTTGCCCACTGTGTTCCTGCTGTTATTTTTTATGTAATGGACAGTAGCGATATTCAAAAGGTGATCAAATGTGCAATAAAATTAAATTATATTGTAAATGTAATAAGTGGAGGTCATAGTTATGAAGGCTACGGTTTAGGTTCAACGTATAACAATATTGTTATTAACATGGAAGCAATTAATTACATTAATATTAATCAATATGATGGAATTGGTACATTTGGAGCTGGTGCAAAACTTGGTCCAATTTATTACAAAACATATCAATATAATTATACGATTAATGCGGGCAGTTGTGCATGGGTAGGACTTGCAGGTCATGCACTTGGTGGTGGTCATGGTTATCTTAGTCGATTATACGAATTATTATCCGATAATATTTCAGAAATGAAAGCTGTGAATGCTCATGGTAAATATATTTTAGTCATATTATCTTTCTCGAACAGATATCGAAATCACAACATATAAAAACCATTTACGTTTAAGAAGAGTCTCAGGTTTTTTCATTTAAGTTTTTGCTTGATTGATGAAAAACTTTGTTTTTCGAAACATAGATTACATATCATCCGTTGAAAATTTTCTCATAACCCTCGAATATCAGATTGATTTTGGACAAATAGATTTTTCAACATTTAAACATCAAATGTCTTATCTTCTACACTTCTAATCTCTCCTAAACTAATGTTATTTTTGTTTAATTATGTTGTCATATTCTAACTTAACAGTATTTTCTTCACTCTTCATTGTTAAATTAGTTTAAGCTGTCATCCAGAGTATTTATTATGAGTCAAGCTAACTCCCAATTTCGTCTAGTCTGGTAGCGTAAGGCTGTGAAAATAATCTATATCTATAGTTTTATTAATTTTTTGTTGATACATGTAGATCAAATTTCTCTTTTAGGTGAATTATTAGTAATAAATAAAACTCATGAAGCAGATTTGTATTGGGCATTACGTGGTGCTGGTGGAGGTTTATTTGTTTTTGTAACAGAATTTAAATTTCGATTAGTTAAATTTCCATCACTTGTTAGTCGTTTTACATCTCTATGATATCCAAATGTAACAAAATCAGTAATACAACGATATCAACCATTATTATTCAATGATAAAACTTTAAATTTTAATAATAACCTAGTTTTGTCACTGCCTGTACGAAAGATTAATGTAGAAATTTCAATACTTTATTTTGGTACTGAATTAAAAGAATTTAATAAAACTATATCATTAGTATTGGCAACATTACCAACTCCATATAAAATAAATTTGTATAAACAAGATTGGTTAACATTTGTTTATAAATCATCAGGAGTTGAAAATGAAAATAATAATCATCAACGATTATTGCTTAATCATTTAACATATCCAACATATTATTTTAAAGCTAAACATTTATTTTATAATCAATCAATAAGTAGTTATAGTCTTGATCAATTTATTGATCAATTAGCATTAGGTAATGCT
The DNA here is from genome assembly GCA_022393335.1 of Macrotrachela quadricornifera. Lineage (NCBI taxonomy): Eukaryota > Metazoa > Rotifera > Eurotatoria > Philodinida > Philodinidae > Macrotrachela > Macrotrachela quadricornifera. The sequence goes on along the minus strand of JAJEKB010020635.1, from coordinate 21,521 downwards.
GAAATTAGTATTCAATTTAGTCCTTGGGATGGATATATAAGTACAATTCCAGTTAATGAAACAGCATTTCCACATAGACATTTTAAATTTGGTATTCAATTCTCGATATGTCCTAATGATGAACAACATGAAGAACAACAAATAAATTGGTTAAATAAAATGTATTTCGCTATTTATAATCATTCAACAAAATATTCATATATTAATTATATTGATAGAGATGTATCAAATTGGATGAACGTTTATTATCATATACATCAACAACGATTAATTAATATTAAACATATTTATGATATAAATGATCGATTTTATTTTGAAAAAACAATAGTTAAGTCAAACGGAATAAACGAATACATATTTTTGAATTATTATCTTATAAATTTTGTAATTATTATATCTTTCATTATATAAATAAACAAAATTCGAATTTGTAATAATTCTTGTACAAGGTCAAATAACTTTATTCTCAGAATACATACATCTTTTACTTCTCGCATTTAAACTTCTCATTGTACACAGATGATTAGATATTTACTCTAAAAAAAGTTACTTATCTTTCTATATGATTAGAAAACTTCATATGTATTTTTCAAATATGACTGATTCTTTTTTGAGCAGGAAATGTTGAGAATGATGATTGTAGGTTTTCACTAGACACCCGCGGGACAGTTCCGTCTCGCGGAACGATCGGAGCTATTCAGAAAATGTCGATGTCCCGAATTCCCTAAATTCACATATCAAAACACACCATAAATTTGAGGCTTCTTGTTTCTAACAAATTTTCAATATTTAAATAAATAATACAGAGTGGTCTGTAAGTAGCTGTATGATAAAAAAACTGAATTTTTTCATTTCATTTCGATCAAATGATCGGATTTTTCAATTGATGATAGAGGATTATTCGAGATTTTTTCCATCAGAAAATCTAAGTTGAACCAATACTATAGCTTCAACAAGAAAATGTGACTTTTTACAGAGTCTAACAAAGATTATCATCTATTTGTCTCAGAATTTTGGGTACTAGTAAACAGAATGAAGTTAAAATGATTTCCGTTCCCACATCAGATTTGGAACGCCCCAATGTACTGAACTCTTTCTGAAAGCTTATCTCTATCATCGATAAAAAAAAACAGACAATCTGGCTGAAATAGAGTGAAGATATTCAGATTTTTTATTGTAAAATTACGTACGGACCATCCTGTATAATAGGAAAACGGAGAGAAAACTATTGCCAGATGCTTTGAAAATTGATCATTTTCATTTGTTCTTATCAGATCTTTCACTACTACTATAACTTAAACAAATTGTCTCCTTTAATTAGGATATTCTGCACATCATTTAGTGTGCGCATGAGGATGAGAGTGTCTAAAACGCCCTTATATTCTAAAAAATAATTCCTTTTTTTCTTACACTTCGGCTGCAAGCAACTAAAGAAAGTCATTGAATAAAACCCCTTCTGCGTATAAAACTGAAGAGAATATGTGACCATCAAAGAAGTTTGATACTTATTTCAAAAGATTTATAGCTGTTTAAAAGAATGAAACTTAATTACCAAATACTTCAATATTGGAAAAATGTTTTGGTCATTCTTCATTTTGAGAAACGGATCTGCATAAAAGTTCAGCGATTTCTATGATTATTCCTATAAATATTACCATTGCCTACAAATCTCAGGGGATCCGATAAATCTATCATATCAAGTCTGGTTTATCACCCTGTAATGGAAGTATCTTTTAGAAAGAATAATGAATTTTTATGATCTGAAATGTCCTCAAATTAAAATCTTTTGATTTACAGTTTTAGCATTATTTTCTCTTATAATAATTTAAGTAGATATTTTCATATCGTTCATTCTTTTATTCATTTAATATAACATATTATGTGAACGGATAAAAAAGCATTACGAAGTCAGAAAGCGAAAGCAAAATGCAAAGAAAAACATGCATTGATAGAATACGTTGAAAATTTCTTAAGTAAACATACAAAGTAATAATTCTCTCAATCCTTAGTTTAAAAATGTCTTTATTATAAAGTCTGTGTCATTGTTTCTGTTTGTGCTTGCCAAATCTTAACCTTGGACGAGTATGAAATTACTAATAATCATCAAGCAATATTGTACATTTTGAAGTTAATGTCTCTGTTTGTTTCCATATTTCATTCATAAAAGGCTTTGAACAATTTTTCATAAAATAATTGTGATCTACATTCAATAAGTCATCTAGCATTAAATGACTTATCTATCCCATTAACAATAGTGCAAGAAGGCAATTGAGAGAATCGAAAAAAGAGTTTGTCAAATTTTTAGAATGTTTAAAATATAATTTAGTCATGTGGAATCCAAAATACTTAATCAAGTTAAATCAGTAGACATTTTCCACTGTTCAAAAATATCAAAGTTTTTCTTCAACTTATTTGAAAATCTAAAAATTGATAATATGTATTGTCATCAGTAGTATCATATTAATATTTCTCTTGTATTATGAAATTATATATTCATTCATTACAATATAACAATGATATATGACGAAAAATTTGCATTCGGTGATATTAAATTATAAATCACAGTTAGAATGAATTCTTTCTGTACAATTTACCCCTCATACATATAAAACGATGAAAGAAAACATATTTGATATGACAGTTTTATATAGTTCTCTGACAGAAATAAAAAAAATAAACGAATATATAGTGTTTTGAGAAGAAATAAATATGAATTTGTTTGGAAATCGTACTATGTAAAAATTTATTTTTTTTTTGTTTTTTTTCTCATTATTTGCCTAAATAAGTCACATGGTTGGCCGATGAATAATATGAAATATACCTATTATGTGCATTTTTATCTTTTACTCTTTCTTTACTTTGTAACCGTTCTCTTCTCTTTTCTTCACTATACACCCCAATATATAAGTGTATATTCATTACTTGAAAGACATTATTTGAAACAAAACAACGGCAAATACAGTGAACAATATTGACATCTACATTTTCTCTTCAAATTCATCACAATGGAAAATGCATTAAAGACTAGTGAAGCTATCAATATCTGTTTGTTTTTAATATCTACAACAGTTCTTATTCTCTTAATTGCTTTTCTTTTGAGGTCAGCTGTCAATCCAGACATTTCATCTATGACATGGACGGATCTAACATCAGTTCCAGAGAGAGTGTCTTTGAATGAGAAGGAATATCAATTAGAAACTTATATTTGGCGTGATTTTATGCCAATATGTGAAAATTCTGGTCGTCCGATGATAGCTGTATTGAAAATTAAAACGGTCGATTCAAGTCAATTTCCATCAGATGTTGAAGCTGATCTGGCATGGTTCATCTTAGGAAACAATGATCAGGCACAAATTTGGGAGACACATGTTGTCGAAGAGCAACCACGAGTGCTTGATGATACTCATACTTATCTCCGAGTTATGGCTCGAAACGGTCCAAAGTGGGAACCTCATGCGAATGTAGATGTTGTTGTACAGCTTAAAAATGCAAAAGGACAATCTGTTCTATTACAAGCTAAGCGGCAAACAATACATCGCACAGATTGATTTATTACAAATGTCCTATGTTTTACAGCAACTAAACGGCAGCTGAGAGCGTCCAATTGATCTCCTCCGATTTTTACTTATTTTTTGTATTTTAATAAGTGATATGAACAGGACACTTTTCAATAGTTCATTAATATCTTACTCTGGCAGATTTGTCTGTTTTAATATTTAAAAATCGATTGTCTCTCAATTTATTCGAAAGACTACATTTAAAGCCGTCAGAACTATTGGAATCAGTCATTTTATGACAAAATTAACATTTTCATTTCAAAAGAAGAATCTAACTATAGTCAATTTGAACATATTATCAGGTTATTAAAATATGTTTCATAAATGAGAGCGAATAGAATCGACATGTCATGAATTGTAGCACATCAAATTCAAACGTCTACACTCCTTATTGAAGTAACAGTATTTAATTTTATTTTGCTACTATAGATCAAATTCATATGAAGTAAGAAGATAATGAAAACAATTCACAGATGTAAAATATACTATTTTCACATCTTTGTATTGACGATATCATATTTTCTCTTGTCTTACTTTCGTGAAATACGATTTAAAAGAGTATGTTGAAATGTTTAGGCGTGAAAATTTGGTTCTCTGACCACAGACCGTGACAAATATATTCAATAACATTTCTTTTATATAGAATTAATTAATCAACCATAATTCATTATAATTAATGAATTATTTCATCATGTAATTCTTAACGAAGGCTTTCTTTCGATTCAAAAATCAGAAATATTATATAATACAAATATTTCTATCTGAAATCAATTGTTTTTATAAGAAATAATTTCATTTATTATACGTTACTATCTGATAATCAGCAACTTTAATAAATAGAATTATTAAAATTAATTATAATAATAATTCATATTTCGTTTGTTTCTAAGAACAAATGTTATTTAATCTAAATTAACACATTCGACCCGATTCGATTTTCTTAGAAGATTTTTTTGAGATATTCATTTTCATGGACAGTTAACTACTAGTTAATGCACTTAATGACCTTTTCGTTATCTTCTACTGATTATTTATCATTCTCTTCTTTATACCACTACATAATGAGTCTTTTTTTTTCTGACCAACTGAATAATCGGTCAAGTTACTTTTTCGTTCTTTTTCATATTATACGAAGCATACAAACCCGCTGATCACAAGCTCGAAGAAAAGGAAGGATCTACGCGCAATGTTGGTAGACGGTGCACTGGATGCTATGCGAATGGAAGGGCACAACAGTAAAGAGAAGCAAGCAATGCAGCAGCAAAGAAAGTAAAAACTTTCTGTTCTGACTGTTATAATTTTTTTTTTATCTTGAGTGTTTTAATGACAAAGACTATGCTATGGAATAAAGGATTCAAATAAAGTACTGAAGGTAGAAAAGATGACATCTTATATTTAACCTCTTGCCTAAGAAAAAATGCAGAAAAAAGTGCTTTTCTATACAGTTTCTTGTTAAACTATAGCGTCGCCCACCGGTGGACGACATCGGGCTGAATGTGTTAATGAAATTCATATTCAAATCAATGATGGGATGTTTTCCAAGTGAATAAAACACGAACAACTTTATCATCGATGAATTTATCTCAAGCAATCCAACGAATCAATTCATCGATGAAACAAAATCTATTTCGTTTCAAATCTCTTGTTCACACTGAATAAACATTTCGTCTTATGAATGATTCATCGATTATCGTTGACGATGATTTTCATCGACAAATTCAAGACGTATTGGAAAAAAGTCTACCTTCAATGATACATATTGAATTTTTATTGCCAACAAATGATAATATTGCCAGTTATATATCCGAAGAAGAAGAAGAAAATAATTCCATAAATAATCAACTATTAAAACGTTTAATTCCTTTGAAATGCCATGATGGAGAAATTCTTCCATCTAGTCAAATTTTTATCAAATTAGCTACTCATTAGTCTACTGGAATTGGTATGCATGTTTTTAGTCATTCAATCCGAACTATTAAATGAGAAAATATCGATTTACAAGATCCATATATCTCTATTTGGAATGAACAACTCCTAGCATCGATTGAAAATATTGTTCAGTTGATTTATGATCAAACAACGCTTGTACAGGTGGACAATGATTCTCCATCGACTACTGAACAACTCAATACTATTCTTTCGTCCTATGCTTTTCAAACAACCATACCAAACAAATTGATTGATTTGTATCTTCTATTAATCTCTTTCTCTTAGTAATCACGATTTTGCTTTTTGTAGGTCAAATTCTTCTCGATGGACTTTTCTCCTTGGAGAAAACTCTCCTTGTTCTAGTTCAACGATTTCCATAAGACGATCATCTTTCGTTAATTCCATCAACTGAAGCATATCTCAGTACTTCAAAGTATGTTCAAACATTCCTTCTTATTCCATTTGTTCCATTCAAGATTGGACAAAATGATTTTTTCAAAATGCTCAAACGTCATCAACAAATTTGTGAAAATGATCATCAAACTATCGCTACAAAAATACATAAATCAATTCTTGTCGTTGATGAATTGATTGGTTTATTTCGTTGGTTATGTACTAGTGATATTACTGATCAATCTTGTATTGAAGATATTCTTTCTGAAATCTACTCTCGTGAAACGAATCAATCCTCGATTATTCAATTAGAAAAACTTGAATTTTATGATGCTTTACATATCGTCTCTCTTCCACTTCCATCGAATGTCTTACCATCGAATATTGCCAGTCATATCTCTCGAGATGATTTACAAAAACGATTAGGTTTATCGGGAATAACAATGAAGAATTTAATTGAATTTTATCTTCTTCCAAATCAGCATCATCTGTTTGAGAAGGAGACAACATCAAGAATTCTTCTCAGTTTGATTTCTCAACATTGAATTCAATTTAATGGAAATGATGGAAATGAATCAAATAAAATAAAATATGTCCTATCGGAACTAAAATGTATTCCAATAAATCAAGGTATGCAACCAACGACACAATCTTATAGTCCTTCATCGAATTTATCGGATAATTTACCAATTATTACACTTTATCTTCCACAAATTCCAACGAATGATCCTTCACAATCAACAGAGCATCCTGTATCAATAGAATTTCTTTAATCAATCGGATGTCGAAATATTCATGTTCCAACAGTGAGCTATCATTTTAGTAGTTGATCAACAGAGTCGAATGAAAATGAAGATACTCTGCAAAATTTCATTCAAGATTTATGACAAAAACGAAAGAATATGACTGATTCAGATCTTCAAGCATTGAAAAACAATCCATCTCTCATAGTAACAACATTCGAATCTAATGGTGAATTTAAACGTAAATATAAACCAAGTGATCTTCATTTTCCATCCGTGGCTAAACATCTTCAATGGAATCAATTACCAATTATCGATTGGATGGATATTAGTCCACTTTCACCAGAATATTCTCTGCTCAAAAAATTGGGTGTACGAGAAGCACCGGATTTACATGAATTAATCTTTCGTATTGGACAAGAACATTATCGAGGATCGAGGACGAAAACAGATTATTAATTACCACCAGCATTGATTTATTTCGCAGAAAATTTTCGACAGTATTATTGGAAATCATAGAAAAATTCACGGATTAAAACAGCTTCTCGTCCTTCTCTTCTACCAGAAATCAGTCAATCAACAGATGTGATTCTCACTACTCCCGATTGAGTATTTCGAGGTATATTTTCAATTTCATCGAATTTACATTTCGTTTTTTTTATTGACACAATAGTGTTCCGATATTGGTTTAATTGATGTGAAATATCACCCTCAATTAGAATACTTTCAGACAGAAGCATATCTATTAGTATTTTTCTCCTTTACATACTTTATCTCGTACGTGCAAGCTTGTGATAAATTATTTTTATCAGTGTATTATTCAATTCCAATCCCATTTTTTCTAATAAGATTCCAAAGCTTCTAAGTGTATATAGATGAAAGAGAGTCTTGCATTTGTCTTTCGCAGACATATTTTTTTTTAAAAGAGAAAGAGAGAAAAAGAGTCTTTGTCAACTTTTCGTTTAAATAGATTTAGTAAAATTAAGCATTTAGATCTATCGAAAATGAATACAAATTCGAAAAAGGATACAAATTCGTAAAATGATACAAATTCGAAACAGGGGGCGAACGAAGTGAAACAAATACTTGCTAGTAAAACACCCGCCCAAATGCAAGACGAAGTATGATATTTACCTTTTCTGTAATATTCACTTGCCATTTTCTGTTTTCAAAGATAAGAGTGAACGAACACCAGGTACAGTATTTCAACAGTAAAGAACACCACCATAAGAGGCTGCCGGAGGAGCAAGATGTGGAACGAGATCGTCGCGCCGATTTCGTCGATTGCCTGAAAAAACATCAAGGTAAATTGTAGGTTCATCAAAATAAATAAACAAAAAACAAATTACCCCAATTAGCCATTCATCTACGTCGAACACGTTTCATCATACAAACTTTTTCTCCTTTTTTGCTCTTTAACATGAATGTTTGTACTAGTGTTCTCTCTCAATTTTTCATATTGCATGCTCGTGCTGGTGTTCTCTCTCAATTTTTCATATTCCATTCTTAAATAATCAATCATCTAAATTTAATCATTCGAATAAACAATGTTCGCTCATCTCTATAAAGATGAATTTTTTTTCAATAAGCCAAAGCGAAATTCCAATAAATGTGAAAATAACAACGCATACCAACCAACATTTTTCTAAAGAACATCATGAAGATCAGTAAACATAGTTTGCTTTCAAAAGGTATGAATATATTCTTAACATAAAGAAAATATTTATTTACAAGGAAGGAAAATAAAGATAGAAGTCTTTCGAATGTACCATTACTTCTTCAGTGAAAACGTGTTTCACCTTGGCACAATTAAGTCGTGTCATATTATTGGTGAAGTTTTTCGTTACAGTTGTTAAATGTTCATATTGAACATGAATAACGTGAAGATGAGGCACATATATTCTCGAATTCGTTAAAAATTGTTCGACGTAGTCAATGTGAGCATGGACAAGACCAAGTTCGGTAAGATGAGAATATTTGACGATCGGAGTTGCTTGTTCATGATCCAAACATTGCCATGTTCCTTTTGGTTCTAGGTGATTGAATACAGTCAAACGCTTGAGTAATGGAAATGAGCGACTAATCCGTTCAAAGAATTCATGTTCGAATGGACGCATCGTATCGAATACACTCACAATACGAATATGTATGAATTGACCACCAGGAAACTTATTTGTAATATTATATAAATATGTTAGAGGCAATGGAAAGGAATAGATATGACATCGACCTAGTCCCCTCCGATTGTAATCGACATAACAATCAAAAGATGTTTCTTGAATAAATGTACGTCGAATATCATCAGTTGATGGACGACTATCTTCAGAGAAGTGGACATTGCACGTGAGAATATTAAAGATAAATGTAGAAAGATTTGACATTCTACTGCGAATCTCGTTGTTCAAGTGAATACCATCGATGAAAGTTGTTCGATTTTCAGTGGACAACGATATTGTGAGTTTTTCCAATGCAGACATGCGATGTAGTAATGGTAAGACACGATTATCATATACTTGTGTACGTTTGTGTGAAATCAATGAGAAGCACTTGAGATTAGGTAGAGATGTCTAAAAAGAAAAACAATAATTTAGAAAGTTTGAAACTGAAGCAAAATATCGATTTCTTAACAATCAAAGACAAAGATGTTCATGATTATTCATGCCATCATTTTCGAAAACATATACTCGTCAATAAATACATCTGATTTTTCTCCTCGAATGTCTTCTCTTTTCCGTAAATTGTGCAGCCACTTCCAATATGTAGAAACGAAGTATATGGAATTAGCATGAAAATCAAATGAGTAAAAAAATGGAAATCTTGTTGAGCTTCTAACCAAGCTAAACGCAGTATACTAGCGTTAGGACTTTCTTTCTCACTCTCACAGAACTATAAGAGAGAGCGAAAGACAGAGAAAAGAACATCATAGAATTTTTTCTCTAGATTACAATATACTAATTTTCATCTTACCACTAACTGACTTTCACTTGTGAGTATCTTTACAATTTCTTAAATTCTATTTTTTTTTCTACTGAGACGAAATGTTTTCTTTCTATTTGGTTAATTTGTTGTTCGCACAGCTCATCTAAGAAATAACTCAGTTTTAAATATTGATAATAGCTTTACCGTTTCGTCAAGATGATCATCTATTGACGGACCAATGAAATAAATTTGGACAATGAATGTATGTAGTTTATTTAGACGACCATCCAATAAACAAAGACAATCTTCTAAACTTAACAATTCAATGGATAAATGAACGATAGTCGATGAAGAACAAGCCGTAAAAGGTAAATCATAAAATGAAAGTGGTGGATATCGATAGTCATCCTTTATGATGAAGTCCAGATGAGTGATACTCGTGAATAAATTAAAAATGCGCATGTATACATTGATGGCCACGTCAGTTAATGATCCTCGGTCGCGATTGTCGATCACACCCACAACAAGATGCGAAATTTGCTCCTTGAAAATACGAATAAATGACATTTGTTCTGTAAAAAAACAAATCAATTTTACTAGATATCGTTTTATGTCACAATGACATTATTTACCATTGAAATGTTGCGATGCAAATTGGAGATAAACTTCAGGTAAGATGACTTTAAACAGCTTTGGATAGTTTGTTAAGTGAAGAATACGACACATTGATGATGATTCGAGAGTGAGACATTCAATATTTTAATAAATTCGAGGTAGAATATTTTCACAGAATCGATCCAGTATCATGTCTGATAATGAATGAATTTCATCGTCTGATGTTGTTCCGATGAACTCGATTGATCGAGTATGAACAAAATCACGTGCCAGACTATCAATTTTCTTATTGACACCGGTCAATGAATATAGAACATCGAGACTAGAAATCTTCGACATAATAAGTAATAAAATTTAGTCAGGCAGATCAAGAAGATGAAGAGTCGAATGAGTCATGCTTAATTCAAAGTAACAGTACTCTGACCAGTTGATATACGAATGTCATTCCATTAAATAGAGTCATCTCATCGTCGTCCGTGAAGACAATAGGTCATTATTGAATAAATAATAAGTATGAAAATATTGAGTCAATCAATAATTTCAACCAATAATAAGGAAACTATTCATTGATGATTAACGACACAGGATCGCTCGCTTCTCAGGCCTATTCGCCACTGAGAAAATAAAACAAGATTAATCATCGAATCAACTGAAAAAGATGAGTTAAATCAGAATAATCAATCATGTTGCTTAATTCTATGTTTTACTGTCTTTAGTAGGGGTCAAGTCTCAAGCCCAATTCAGAACAAATGAGTTCAAACTGAACTAACAAATAAAACGGTTAGAAACGTTAAAATAAAACAAAGATAAGTTATCTTTTTGAGATAATTTAAAGACAATGCGACAATCAGAGATGATTCTTTTTCACCAATAAAACAGAAAACATATAGCGCCTCACATATATAGATTTTTTTTCTTATTTTAATGCTACATTTTTTAATATCCTTAAGAAAATATACTAATAATTATGATTTTTGTTTTGTTTTCTGTCACAATAAATTATTTTTACAATTATATTTTAATTTTAAATAGTTTGTCTCTATTTCGACAAATACTGAATAAACTTTTTGTACTTCAGATCGTAAAATATAAGATAATTTTTATTCAAGCAATAAGAATATTTATTAATAGAATGAAACTAACTCAATTGTTCGAGTATAACAATGAATTTAACAAAACCATCATTTGAATTGTACTCATATGATGTCAGTATGTCGAAGTGCATTAAAAATTATTTTTATGCATATGATCTACGGCAAAGAGGCACATTTTCTATCTTCATAGGTGATTCATTTACTTAATCTGAATGACTATTGAGTTAAAACGACATTATTATTCACCAAACTTTAGTCTGATTTGGATCTCAGAAATCAAACGAGTATTGACTAATCCTAAGTGAATTAGGAAATACGATTGTTCTTTTTACATATCCAGGTCGAAAAATCGTACGTCAGATCTGATAAGATCTTGCAAGATCATACCTCTACAAGTTTTTTCATACGATTCTGATATAGAATCAGACAATCTACGCATATATTCCTTGTGATTTTTTCCGATTCGTCTTGTAAGATTTCGGCGAAAATCTGTTAAGCATCATCGAGTAAGAAACGTAGAAGAACATATTTCTTGCGTCGTTTCAGATCATATAAGATTGAATATGCTTTGTATATCAAGAAAATCTATCAGATAGGATGGTACGATTCTTATCCAATCGCATACGATCATCAGACGTGAAATTAAGGATGCAAATGCGTATACACCCAGGTGAACTAATCCGACACCGGATCCTATTGGATCCAATCATTCGACAGAATTTCGTAGGATTCCGAGTGACGGAATTGCATAGGAATCCAACTGTCGGATTAGTATTGGACTCCTATGATATCCGACTGTCGAAACTGATATTTGTTCAATTGTCACACTCTAACGATATTTCTATAACACCTTTATAATTTTGTCGAACTGTCAAAGGAACGTTGTAAGTGTGAGAATATTTCACTCAAAGTCTACTCATGCTTCCTTATAAAACTATACGAGTTTAAATTGTTAAGACCTGGTGCATCACTAAAAGGCTTCTAATCAAGGATAGTTACGAAGTATTCATACCTTCATCAGTACGTATATTACGCTGTAATATAAATAAGAAAAACTAAACTCATGTATCGCAAACACTGTCAACGTGATAACACACATTTAGTAGTTTTCGCAACCGATATTTAATATTAATTTATATTATATTGACGAATGTTATAATTTGACTAAATGTGCGACATGAAATTACTAAGTAAGAGAACCATGAGATATCGTTTTTAATACTGAGGCAAATTTTATGATCATTAAAGCAAACTTTCTTTGTTCTTAAAACCACAATATAGCGTGACGTGCGAATAGACTTGTTTCGTGCTAGACTTCGTATTTGATAAAATGTAAAGATGGTACACGGAATAGTTACATATAAAATTGAATAGATTTCCGCCTATGTGTAAGTTCTAAACAGATACAATAATACTAATAAGTTTTTTGTTGCTGTCCAGTCGGTAGAAGACATCATACGATAATGAACTTTTTTTAAGTCATACTCATCATTATTTTTATTTCTATATTTAACCAGAGCACATTTCAGATGCCTCAATGCAACGTCCTACAAAATTGAAATTGTCTATGTAAATAGAAAAAATATTACATTACATTATTATGTTTTTTGATTTTTTTGTAATAATGTAACCGATGATTAAGCTGTTTTGAATTTCTCTTTTTCTTTAAAATATTTGAAGATAGATGATTATTTGGCAAAATTGAAAATAAGATTATAAACTTTAGTCAATATTATTAGAACATTCCATTTCTTGCTACTTGTATTGGCGATTTTGTATTACAAGCTATATTTCTTTCTAGTAATCTTGAAGTTAAAGAAATCTCAAATATCTTCTCAAACACGTCATCTATAGGATCGAAAAAGTTATTTTCATCAGAGACCAAAACTTGAAAATCTATTGATTACGAAAAATTTTTTTAATTCGTTGATAATAGTCTAATGTGAATGAAATCTAAAAGAATGCCATGAAGATAATATAATAAATAAAGATAACAATAGAAAGACTAAACAACAAATTTTTCGAACGTTATCCGAATAATACAATTACTGTTCTCCTCCGTATATAATTTATAGAGAAAATTATTGAAAGAGTTATGTGAAATTGATGATTCCTTAGATTTACTGACATTAATATGATTTTATTAGCATCTAATTACAATCTAATGTATCACTTTAGATTTTGAGTGAAATATTATGATTGGAATTTTTTATTGTAGAGTAAGCCGAATGATTACAACTTATCAATAAATTGATATTCATTGATATAAATGAAGTTCCATAAATAATATAATATATATTCCATCTAATAGAAATAAGACGAAGCCAGAATTTTTCCAAGATTAAAATTATATTTTATTTAGATTAACAGTAATTTCAATTCATTGTAGTATAATATAAAAGCTTTCTTTATATTTTGTTCAGTTTTATTCTGCTTATATGGGAAGCATAATCTAATTTCAATCAGATAATTTTATCACCTTGCATTTGTAACTATTGTATTATATTTTCTATTTACTATAAAAAAAGTATTGTAGTCTTTTGTGACCTATCAATTTGATTAATTTGTAATATTGCAAATAACAAGCCACATTATTAAAATTCTTTTTTACGTAAGTTCTAGACGGTTATCAGTTTTCTTGCTAATATTTTAAAAAGAAAAATTATTCAAACTGATATGTAAATGCTTTCTTTATTTCGAAGTATTGTTTTTTCAGATTTCTTATTAATTTCATAATTGACCATCAATTTTTTTGAATCGTTTAAAATATTTCATCATAAATGGACATTTGGATATCATCCAATATTGAAGATGAACTTAATGTTACTCATGAAAAGTGTCATCGTTATAATACTTCACGAAATGAAATCCATAAAAAAGAATACAATTTGCATAGTTTCGAATTATTGCAGTAATGATCAGACCTCTAATGGAACATCTTCATTAAATGAAAATGAAATTATGCAAGTTAATGAAGCAGCTTATCAAAATCAACATTCAACATCAAATTCAATCATATCAAATTGTTTTCCTATAAAAAATACGTCTATTTGTGCTGAATCACGATCAGATGTCGATAATGATGATTTTGAAATCATTAATGTATATGAGTCCTTTCTAAAGTCAGATCAATCTGATAGTGATTCTGACGAGGAGCAAGAAAATGACTATGATAAAACTCTTATTGATCGTTTGCATAGATATACAAATGTGACTACATCAGATACATGTATAAAACTAGTGCATCTTTTGAGAAGTTCACAAACAAGTAAATCTCAATTTAAACAACTGTTATCCTTCATTCATGATATACTTCCAACACCAAACAATTTCCTAAGAAATATGTCGAAGCTATTAACTGAAATCAATATTCAAACATATTACAATAAACGAGTAATTTGTTCGTTATGTGGTACACAATTAGATAAACAGAAAAAATGTTTGTCTTATCAAGACTTCGAGAAAAAGCATTTGGCATTTATTATGGTACGCAGTTTACAACAATATTGACATTGATCGTATCTCGATTATTTCAACAAATTGAAAATTACAGAGAAAAATTTTCAAAAGATAATAATAATGTCAATGAAACATATGATATTCCATTTGCAAGTATTTATCAAAGTCTACGAAAATCATATAACAACAAAATTATTAGTTTATTATTCCATTTGGATGGAATTAGTATTTGTAAAAGCACAAAACTGAAGATGTGGATATTTACTGCATCAATCATAGAATTACCACCCAATTTACGTTATCGAAGAGAAAATATGCCACTTGTTTCTTTATGGTTCTCTTGTACAACACCAAATATTGATATGTGGCTGTCAGACAGCATTAAAATATTAAAATCGTTGAAATCAAATGGTATGTTTTTAGTCATTAAATATATAAATTTTACAGTAAAGAAAGAAACAGTTTGAAAAAAATGATACGTCAATAATAGCAAAGAATAATTAAATGCTTCCAATCTGCCTTAAACTATTTTGTTTTTTCCACTGTGCCCTGTTGTCAATAGAAATGTGAAATTTTTTTTTTTAGTTTTACATTCTCTTTATTATGTGCTTCATTTACAAAACTCGATAGATAGAATAAAAAAAGGTGCTTTTATCAT
The DNA here is from genome assembly GCA_022393335.1 of Macrotrachela quadricornifera. Lineage (NCBI taxonomy): Eukaryota > Metazoa > Rotifera > Eurotatoria > Philodinida > Philodinidae > Macrotrachela > Macrotrachela quadricornifera. Next base: position 6,154 of record JAJEKB010020635.1, on the reverse strand, counting down.
GTGTTTACCTTATAAATATTTATTTAAATAATGAACATATTTCATTGAATTTTTTTTCTCAAAATAACTATTGTCATAATGTGGTTATTAGAAGTGACAGTATGAATCATTGTATATTGTTTTTCTTTATCATGCTACAACACTTCCGTTAAAAATATCTTGAAAATGAGGAAATCATCAAATTATCTGATAAAATATCTCTCGATTATGATAAAAAGGTCAGAAGCTGTTTTCATTATTCTACTTACTTACACTAAAAAACTAATGAAATCTTTCTTTTTCTAGGAATATCGATTGGAAAAAAATTTCTAAATCTAAATGTTTTATTTTATGATGTTATTGGCGATTGTCCTGTCCTTAGCCTAAGTTAATTACTAAATTCACAAATCATGGCGGTTATTATTGTTGTTTTTACTGCTATTTAACCCATTTATCCCGATTCAATTTTCTCGAAAAAATTTTTCAAGATGTTCAGTTTCATGGACATTCAACTACAAGTAAATGCACCTAAGGACCTTTTCCTTACCTTCTACCGGTTATTTATCGTTTTCTTCTGTATATCACTACACAAAGAGTTACTTTCTTCTGACGAACTGAATAATTGCTCGAATTACTTTTTCGTTCTTTTTCATATTATATAAAGTATACACTAGAAAAAGGAGGAAGTTTCCAGCTTTTTCTCTCTTGTTCTTTCCTGTCTATCGTTCTGTATATAAATACGACCGAAGTTTTCGAAAAATTCATATGTTGTTTGAGGAAATGGATAAAGAAGATAACGCTAACTCGCTCAATGAAGTGTTATCTGATCAGCTATCATCCTATTACACGTGTCTCAGGCGGTCAATAAAATGGTACCGGAAGGTAGCATTTGAATTGCTTTTCGGGACGGTATTAGTCAATAGCTATTTGATAAACAAAGAAAACTACGCCGCAAGGAAAGTATCCATTCTGCAATTTCGTGAAAGTCTTGCACGATCTTTACTTCTTGATATGACATTCGAGAAGCTGAAACCTAGTTCGAGACAACAATGAACCAGCCATTTGAAGCTTAAACTAGCTGATCACAAACTGGAAGAAAAGAAAGGATCTGATCACGATGTCCGAAGATGCTGTGTTGGTTGTTACGAGAAAAACAGGGAACAACAATTAAGAGAAGCGTATCATTCAATAACAAAGAGAGTAAAAACTTTCTGTTCTGATTGTAACAAGTTTTTGTCTTGATTGTTTTAACGGGCTCAGTCTCAAAAGAGATACTTTTTTTCCTATGTATAGCGATTTGAAAATGTTTTGCAGAAAAAACATCCTCTGACTATAAGTAGCTAGCACTATTTAATCTGTTCCAGCACTACTTAATCGATGTCAATAGCTACTCAAAGTTTCCGTGGCTACTTTATCTACTCATATACTTGCTTACGTTTGCCTATAAGTACCCAGCACTATTTAATCAAAATCAATAGCTACTCAAAGCTTTTTTAGCTACTTTATCTACTTATATACTTTCTTATGTTTGACTTTGAATAGCTAGCACTATTTAATCTTTTCCAGCACTACTTAATCGATATCAATAGCTATTCAAAGTTTCTGTAGCTACTTTATCTACTTACATACTTTCTCATATTTGACTTTAAGTAGCCAGCACTATTTAATCTTTTCCAGCACTACTTAATCGATATCAATAGCGGTTCAAAGTTTTCATAGCTACTTTATCTACTCATATACTTTCTCATGTTTGACTTTAAGTAGCCAGCACTATTTAAACTTTTCCAGCACTACTTAATCGATATCAATAGCTATTCAAAGTTTCTGTAGCTACTTTATCTACTCATATACTTTCTTATGTTTGACTTTAGGTAGCCAGCACTATTTAAACTTTTCCAGCACTATTTAATCAATATCAATAGCTACTTAAAGTTTCCGTAGCTACTTTATCTACTCATATGTTTTCTTACCTTTGACTTTAAGTAACCAGCACTATTTAATTTTTTCCTGCACTATTTAATCGATATCAATAGATATTTAATCTTTCCTTATATTTCTTGGCGCTGACTTTAAGTAGCCAGCGACTTAATCGATATGAACAGCTATTTAAAGTTTTGCTAGCTATTTAATATATTCACCAGGAGGTAGGAGGAAAAATGAATCAGTTTAAATAAGTTTAAATAATCATTAATTGTTAGACTGTATTTCATTTATTAATCAAACAAGTCTATATCGTTAATGTATTATTCACGTAGATATATTCAAATTACTGATGATGACTATGTTCACTCATTTTGAGGTAACAACTCCAATTCGAGCAGGGGGTGAAAAAAGGGAAAATTAAATAATTCAATTTAAATAATTTTAACTGATCATGCGTTTTAAAACTATATTTTATTTATTAAACAAAACAATCTATATTACAAATAGATATATTCGCTGGCTATAGATTAGAATTTTGTACAATATGCAAAAATGGAGTTCCGCATTTCTATTACTGACTGTTAAAACATTCATACCTATCAGCACTGTATTAACATAACTAGTTAAAAACTCATCATTATGAATGCTGACTATTTTAGAAATAATATTTTATTTTTATTCTGAAATTTTATTAAAGGATTCAGTTATTTAAATAATTTAATAGTTATAAAAGTCGTTTAAATAGCTGAACTTATAGTTTTCAATAGCTACTTAAACAAAAAGTTACACGAATATTGTAGACGCGCCTTATTTTAAGTAGCTATATCGAGTTTTAAATAGCTATAATATTTAATTAAAAAGTATCTCTTTTGAGAAGCTACGGTTTTAACGAGAAGCACTATGTTGTGTAACAAATGAATTTCAAAATAGCGAAGGCAAAGCAGATCGCACATTATGTACAACCCTCCGTGTAAAAATAAAATAAAAGAAAGCTTTTTTCTATTAAGTTTCTTGTAAAAATATAGTGGGGTCCACCGGTGGACTCTATCGGACCCAATGGGTTAAATTCGGACTGTTACTCATTTCATTTGCATCTGTAAAATTTTTATTAATCATAATCAAATTAGCTTATCAAAGCAATATCATTGTTAATGATTTTCTTCTTTATTTGTCTCATATGTTTTTATCTCTTTGAATATGAAACGAATAGACTTTTTCTTTTCGATTTTCATCATTTTAAACAAACATGAGAAGAAATTTTTAAAAAAGTTTTTCTAATGATATATGCTGTAAAGAAGTTTCATCCTCTATTTTTCTTCGCTTTTACATGGAAATAAATGTATATAGAGAAAGCAGAAATAAAACAAGATCCACTCTTGAGACCATGTGTAAGATCAATACAATATTTGGTTCAATCGATTAAATTTTCGTACAAATTCTTCTAATGATAGTTCACATGGAAACAATACGAATTGATCATTACTCAGCAGTACAATAGCACAACATATAACATTATCCAAGAAATAGAAGAAATAAAATATACAGTCAGTGCTATTCTAAGCACTCTTAAGAAATCATGATTACGTTTTCAGTAATTATCATCAGTTCTGTATTTTCACTAGAGAACTCAATACTTAAATTTAATGCTAACCAGAAATTTTAATTATAAATTAAATCTGGAAATGTAAGAATACTATGAAATTTAGGTATTTAAGTATATTTATGTTGTGTTTATAGTTAAAAATGATTTCATCTAATTATTTTATACACAAGAAATTCTTAACTATGTTTTCTCACTATTTTATATTGAAACAATATTGCTAATTAGATGTTTGGAACAAAATTAGTTACATTAAAAATGATCAAAAGATTGATAAATTAAGTTCTATTTTTAAATAAATTTAATTAAAAAGATAAATTCATGCATAAAAAAAATATCTTTATGAATGATATTTATAATATTAGTTTAAAGTATCATCAAAACTTTCTGGAAACAGAATTTGTGTACGTTTTTCACGCAGTTTGTTTTCTTCCTCATATAATACACGTACTTTTTGTACTTGGGCATCAGTTATTCCAAGCTTTTTAGCAAGAGCATATATTGCTTCAAGTTCTTTTGGATGCAATTCACCGTCTACACCAGCAGCTCGAAAACCATTATAAATGATCGAGAGTCCAGTCTTTTTTATATAAGATAAATCAATATTTTGAAAAACATTTTTTACTTGAGGACAAGTTTCTGGTTGATATGTTTCAAGATGATCAAGAACTCCTTGTGAAGTTCCTACAATTCACAGAGTTAATATTAATAAAATATATTCTGTGCCAAGCATGTAAGTACAGGCACCCAGGTTCTGTTTGACGTCTTTAGTACATTTCACTATGAGCACCTACCGTATCTTCAGCACTTTGTGATAAAATTTAAAGAACAGAGCTTATACATTAAATTTTACTGTGAGGTACTGAAAAAGCACTTAGGAAAGTGTTTAAAGGTGTTGGAATACTGGATGCCTGCACTTACCACACATAGCAGCAAAACCAATAACCCATTCTCGTTCTTGCTCGCTCAGTATTCCATCAGCTGCTGCCACATCAATTAGAGTGTTCATATACATTTGATGAGCTTCAGGTTTAATTAGTGAACCTGTATGGCCTAATGTATCTTTGCGAAACCAATCAGACACAATTCTATCACGTGATTTTTTTGCACTACTCATTCTCATTCAATGTATAGAAGATGAATGTCAATTCGGTATAAAAATATATCTTTACCATATGCATTGTATTTATGTCTATCACAATATACTCATACAAAGAATGGCCTTTTTTTGGTATTCTAAAATTTGTTCTTTTTCTTTTTATAATGTAATCGAGCACTTCAAATATGCTACATGTATACATGCAGCATAAGCCAATAAAAATAAAAACTATCGAGTCAGGTTTCAAAAAGAAGCATGCAGCTTGATAACCGAAAATCTTTTTTTTCTTTGCATATTAATGTATTGTTAGTAAATGGTAAGCTGCATACAGATGTATGAGACAAAACTTAGGCGACTGATTTATTTTGATCGACAATATTTTTTTAAAGTATACATGTATCAATAGTACATGCAGAAATCTACGAAAATTAGAGTTATTAATATAGTAATTGTTATCAGATATACCATAGGTTCAAGTTCCATTAAATTTGATGCTCTATTTTTCAATTATGCAAACAATTGCTATACTATGAAATTAAAATTAATTTCAATAAAAAAACACCAAGAAATTTGAATATATATTGATTTCTTTCTAAATATATTAATTTGATTAAATCCTACTGAAAAATAGTCTATATTAGCATAAGATTAAAAAAAATAATTACATTGATTATTATTTTTGAAATCTAGAGTTGAAGAAAATATTTTTTCATGAAAACAATATACAATACTTAATATAACAAGACTACTAAGTATATTTATAGATAAAATACTGAAAATTAATAAAATTATTTATGTCGACGGAATATTTTCTCTTGAATAATGTTTGTAATATTCACTTCTAATATCATCAAAATCTTGTGGATAAAGAATTTTTGCACATTTTAAACGAAGTTATTTCTCTTCATCACATTTTGAAAAAGTTTTTTAATACACAGACAATTTTCTGATTGATATATTTCAAGTTGATCAAGAACTTCTTGTGAACTACCTTAAACTTACAGAATTCAAATCAATAAATATATTCTAGGTATTTATCTGATGTATCAGAAAAGCTAATCGGTCATTGCTATTCTTGTTTACTTAATATTCCATCAGAAAATGCTACTTCAAGCGAAAGCTTCATATATACTTATTGAGTTTCAATAATTTAATAACATTTTTATATAAGAATCCAGAATAATTTTATCTCAGAATTATTTCTCGCCACTCATCTTCTACTAATTCACCCAAGACAAATATCCATTCAATATACACGTATACCTTATTACTTGTCCTATCTTTATGTTTGTCGTAATACACACGAACTAATGATTTTTTTTTATTCGATAATGTATTTTTTCCTTTTTGTAATATAATTCATCACATGTAATGCTCTATGTATATACCCCCGGAAAAAAATAGCTGCAGTCTGTATTTTGAATATATGTTCACTATAAAGCCACATTCTTTTAAAAGTAATTACATATTCTGAAGGCCCATGGAGTTTTCTATCACCCTGTATATTTATTTCTTCCTTTACATTCATTTATTGAGAAGAAAATTTTAATACA
>JAJEKB010020634.1:0-30067 GCA_022393335.1 Macrotrachela quadricornifera | reverse complement strand
TTTTTACCGCCTTTGATACTCATTTTAAAATAAAATTATTTCGTTTTTTTTTAGAAATTACTTGTGAAAAATCAGTTAAAGAGATATTTAACAATAATATGTTTTCTTTTTGATTAATGATAATGATAATATTTAAGAAAAAAAAATTATATCATTTTGAAATAATAAAGAATTTTGATAGAATAGATGTTGAAAATAATTATAAATCTATTGTTTTTAGAATATATTTAAATGAATTAATGTGTAAATATAAATTAGATATTGGTGTGAATGTAATTTACATATAGCTATTGAAGTTGTTATGAAATCTTGTCAGATTAAATTAGCTTTTTTTTTTTAAGTATGTTATTCGAATATAATACTATTAATGGAAAAAATGATTCGTCTATCCTTGAAATATTACGTTGTTTTTTTTTTTCAAGATGTAAGAGGATTATAGAAAACATGTTTGATTATATTTCAAAGGGATGAAATGTTTTCTATTTTATTAACCCTTTATCCCCGACTGGGTCGTTTTCGAGCCATTTGTTTGATTAAATAATTTAATAAAAAAAAACGTCTGAGAGAAAAGATTATAGAATATTTTTATAGAGAAATGAATGAGCTGTAAATGTATGAATAAAGAATTAGTCTTTCATCAATCTTTATGCGACTCATTTAAGTCAAAAAAATCCGTTTTCTAAGTTTATTGCTTTTTCTTATTTACGTAGATTCACTACTCAAACATTCTGATTGTAGATATGTACTGCTAATACACTAACGAAAGTGAGGAACATCCTTCAAGTTAATTTGGGTCGTTTTTGACACATTTGGATTGATCCTCTCATTAATATGATAGTAATTAAAATAATGTTTTCAAAAAAAAAAGTGAATCGAAATTGAGCATCTCAACAGCTATTGGTTTTGATGGTATAGAATATTGGCCAATTATCGAAACAAGTACACGTATTCGATGTAAATATGAGGTTATTCAGATAAAACGTAAAATATCATGTCGAAAAAAAAATCGAATTTTCATCACACTCAACCCGAATGGGTCGTTTTCAACCCAGTTGTAAGTGCCACAGAGAAAGATGATTTTCCATGATCACTTTTGGGAGATAAAGGATTAATAATCTTTAATAGTTTTTGAATAATCATTTTTTTAATAGGTAGATGGGACGAGATTTTTCAAATTTTATATTCATAAAACTGAGTACTTTTCGAGATTTTTCTATATGAATATGTAAAAATGAATTATCTGTTAAATGATGTTTAAAAAATTTTATTGATTAGAAATTTGAATCATTTTTAATTCATTTGTAATAAATATCATGAAAAATAGTTTTTCTTAGATTATTTTATTTTCGATATTAACTTATATTTAGCAATATCTTCATAAAAAAAATCAATATTATATTGAGCACATATTTAAGATTATCAAAAAAAAACATGTATAATCATTTTTTTCTCAAATTTATTTATGATCTGATGGAATTCTGCTGTTTGTTAATTCATGAAAGTTTTGTTAACAATTATCAACTGTCTTAGCTATCAGCAAAGAAAACGATGATAAACTTCTGTTAATGTCATCCCTAAAGCTGGAAAATAACAAAGTCGACAAAAATTTGTTCTATTTTTGGACGGTTTTCTCTAAGGCAATGAAACTTCATGTTGAGAATTGAGAAAAATAAGTAATAAAATCAACGAAAAATATCGTGACCAAACGCATAGACGAAGGATTACATAAATCTTGTACTTCGCCTTGTTCATTTTTGGATATACTAATAAATCCTGAATCAACTATATATATATATATAAATTTTTATATTCATTTATTATGAAAAAAAAACCTAACGAGTAACAGGCATGAGTAGATCATATTCTTTAAATAACGGCATATTTTTTTTCCGTTCAATTTTTTCTAATGTTCTTCCATACCATTCTCTTGGCCAATTATCAAAAACAATATCTTTAAATAATGTTGTCATCATAGCATAACGACGATTAAATACTGTTGTACCATGATGAATTTTCGCCCATCGATGATATTCTCGACTATCTTGTTTATCAAGTTTAACAACTTCATAAAGATTACGTATAAATTTTTTATAACGTTCATCTAAATTTGTTAAATCTTCAACATATGGTCGTAAATTATAATTTGGTTCATGTATTGGTTCATTTAATATAAAACGTAATAAATTACGAAGAACATCATCATTAAAATTAACAAATTCATCATTTTCTATTCGATCATAAAGACTAATAATTTAGAAAAAATAAAAAATATTAAAATAATTTAAACAATAATTCATACTTCATCAATGGTGATACCCAACATATATTTGATGTTGTTTGTGCATCATGTGGTTTAAAATGTTCAATAGTATTTAATTGATAAACACCAAATATCCATTGTTGACGATTACTAAGAATTATTTGTCCTATTAATGGATATGTTGGTTGTCTCCACATAGAAAATCCAAGATAATAAGCTTGTGCTAATAATTCAGCATGACTGGCATTAACTATCCAAGACATAAGACTAGATAATAATTCGTCTTCATTAAAATAACTATCATATTGATATATTGAATCCATTGAATACATTGTTAGAAGATTAAAATCATGTCCTTCACCATGCCAATGACCTTTAAAAGAAGGTGAAAAAAATTTTTTTTTTTTTCTTCAAATTTTATATACCTGGTATTTGCATTGGTAAATATCGATCTGTAAAGACTTTAAATGATGGTGGATGATATGGACATATAGGTACAGGTGTTTGACATAAACTACTATTAGGATCAACAATCTATAGAAAATTGTTTTTTTTTGTGTATAAAAAAAACTTTTTATAATGAAATAAATTTATTTACACTTCTTAAAGGTTTATCAGCTTTAATTTGAACAGCAGCTTTATCACGAAATTGAAAACTAGTTGTATTTTGATCATGATGCCATTTAGCTCGATCATATTTTTCTCCATTTAAATTTAAACTCCACCATGCTTCAATTGGTACATCGGATCCAATCTAATCAAAAAAAGAAAAAATAAAATAATAAATTTAATAAGTTGATTCATTTCATAAAGTTCATTAGATTTCGAAAAGATAAAAAAATATTTACTAACAAGTGTGTTTCTTAAATATGGTTTATGTTCAGCAAGAACATTAACAATAGTTCGAACTATTTTTGTTAATAAATTTGTTGTTCGATTTTGATTAATTTTAAGTTGTTTTTCATTTATAATAGATGGTACTTTATAATCACCTTTATCATACATATCTTCTATAGGTATATCCTCATTTCGCGCAAATTCATCTCTTAATATACGATCTTTTAATATTGGTTTAACATAATTTAAAAGACTTTCAACATCAATTTGTTCATAAAATTTCGGTAATTCATCTGTTACATGTGTTCGTGTAATATGTTTATAAAAAGGTAGACTACGTGGTGAACGTGGTCGACCATTAAGCATCCATATTAATTTTGAATTAATCTGTTCAACATCTAATTCATCATAATAACACATCATATTTTGATATGCCATTATGGTTAAACGTTCTTTAACACTTTTTAAATGTCGATAATGTTTTTCTCCTAATTCAAAATGCATCCAAGCTTTTTTCGAATCCATTGAACCCCAAGAACCTATGTTTATGTATATATATATATAATATTTAAAAACATTTTTTTAGAATAAAAACCTGGTGGATGTTTTGGTCGAATAGGTGGATATAATGGATGATCAGTATATTCATCTGGAAGATTATATGGTGTTTGATATTGTACACCATGTGGAATATGAACACCTGGATGATTTAAACGATATTTATATCGATAGAATGTTAAACGATACCATATTGTTGTAGTAGAGGTACGAGAAAGAACAACCATGTTTATTTAAAATTATATATTAATGAATTCTTTTAATTAAGACATCTGTAAAAGAATAACAAGTTTTATATGTTGTTTTAGTTATGATTACAGAAAATGTAAATTTTTATTTTTGTTTTTATTTAAATGAATCAAAACATTTGACAAGAAAAAACAACAAAACAAATTTATTTTGGTAGATAGTTTTCTCTAAAATAAAAAATAAAAATAGATTTAATCAAAAATTTATCTTTAAATTATTACCCAACTTCTCGTACAGATCGTTTTTCGTATCTTTTCATTTTTGTTTTTGTTGGTCTAGAAAAGAAACAAAAGAATACCGATTAAAAATATTTTTATAAATAAAAATAATGTTTTTTCTATACTTTGCTCGAATACGTGTTTCAATAATATTTCGTTTTTGTAATGATTTAAATCGATCATGTAATAAATTACCTTCAGCCTGTAAATTAAAACAAAAAAAAAATATTTTAATTTAAATGAAAAATTTTTATTAATTATTATTATTTACCTTCATTGTTCGTAAATTTCCAGTAATTTCATCAGATAAATTTAAATCCAAATCGGGTTCTTCAAATTTATATCTTCCAAATTTTTTCGTACCAAAATTTTCTCGATTATCATATTCATCCTTTCGTTTTTTTTGTATTTGTTTATATTCATTCATTTCTTTATCAACTTCTTTTCGAAGTGATTTTACTCTAATAAAAAACAAAACAAAATCTTACAATTGAAAATATGACAAATTTTTATTATTTACCGAAATAATTTATTATCTCGAATACGTTTTTCTTTAGCTGCTTTTTCTAAAGCTTCTTTTTTCTTTCGAAGTTTTTCTTTATTTCGTTGTTGAACAGTTTTTGTTTCAACTTTAACTGGTTTACCAACACTAACAGAATTATATTGATTGCTTTCTATTATTGATTCATTTTCAATATTATCATCAAATAAACCTGATGACATTTCTTTAAGCCATGATTGCTAAATTAAAAATTGAAATGTATTTATTTAATTTATATGAAAAGTATTGATAAAACTATCTGCGGTTTCTACTAATACTTTTATTGGTTCTGCTGCACTTTGTGTTAAAGGTTTTGGTAAACTTCTTTGTAATTTTAATTCTTTTCGTTCTTTTTCAAGTTCAACATCAACAGCTTTTCGAAGTAAATCCTAATTTAATAATAAAATAATTATTTTTAATAAATATTAATTTATTTTTATTTTACTTGATGATCATCATATGTAGGATTATATGATGTACCAGATAATGGTTGTTCAATAGCTGATAATTTCGATGGTTTTTTAACAATATGTTTTGGAACTTTCCAATCGTATGTTTGATAAATTTGTTCCACATATGAAGCCATATCTGGACCAACTAATGATCGAACTTGTTCTGGTTAATAAAGAAAAAAAGATGATGAGAAAAAAAAAAATTTATTTTTTACTTTTTTTTTCATCATGTGTATTCCATAAATCATAAGTTTGTGGAACATGAGGATCGTCAAGTGTTACTTGTTCTGCTTTATCTAAAGCATTTTTTTGTAAAGCTTCAGAACGTTGTTTTGTTGCATTTTGATATTTTTTCGTAGCTGCTCGTCGTGCTTCAGCTAATTTTTCTGTTTTAATAAGACGTTTAGCTGATTTTGACGATGGATCCTTTTTTTCACGTGAACTTAATTAAAATAAATTTTTTTTAAAAAAATATTCTTTAGTATTTATTTATATTTACTCAATGCCTGGTGGTTGTACACTACTATGTGGCTGTAATATTTTATATATATTAAGATTATTTAAATCAAGTTGTTGACGTTGTTTAGATATTTTACGAAGAATTGGTGCAGAAGATTGCATTTCTTCGCTTGTTGGAGATTTTGTACCAAGTGGTTGTTCAGTATCAATATGATATAAAACATGATCTGGTTGTTCAGATCGTATACCACTAAAAAGTGAAAAGTTTTATTATTTACAATTTGTAAATATTTTAAAACATACCCTGTCATTTCTTGTATTCGAACATCTTCTAAATGATCTTCGATATCTTTTGTTGAAATTTTTCTCCAATATTTTTTCTTATTTCTTGCCACATGTTTAGCAGTTTTTCGTACCATGATTTTACTATCTAGAATAGTTTATTTTTCAAGTATAGATATAAAAATAATGAAGAAATATAAAATCAAATAAAAGAAAAGTTTTTATGTATTTAATTTTGTATAGATATTAATTCATGTTCTTTAAGTGCTTTTATTGTTTCTGTTAATTTAATAATAACCGTACACATTTCATTAATACGATTGGGATCTTGTGATTTTGTTAACTATAAATATACAATTTATTTAAAAAAATTTTTTTTTATTAAATTATTATACTTCATCAACAGCCCATTTAAGTTTATTTTCAACTTGACCACAAATACTAATATTATTATCATGTTCTTTTTGATTTTTTGCTTTTTTTAAATGTTTTTTACGATCTTTTTTCTTATTTTTTGTTCTAATTTCTTCATTATCATCCTCTTCTATAAAAAAATATACATAAATATAAATCCGAAATTTTTTTTCTTAACTAACTATGATCAATATCAATTTCATCACATCCAACACAATATAATTGACGATTAGGTGTACGAAGTAGAATACACTATTTAATAAATATCATATAATAATAAATTTAAAGATATATAAGAATTTATTACATACACTACATTCTGGACAAGCATCACTTAACATACAATAACCTTTAAGTAAATAATCACCAAGTTTTTTTGCTATTTCATTTTCACGTAAACGACGACGCTAAAAATTTTAAAATTTAATAAATATTATTTATTATTAAATATTTCTACTTCAGCAATAATAAGATCTTCGTTTGATTTTTCTCCCATTGTGTTTAGATCTTCATCATCAGTCATTTTTATAGAAGAAGGATTATTAAGTTGATTATTGTTCATGATAGATTTTCGAAAATGAATTCAATCTTACTTGATTCCACTATTTATATATTGAAAATATTTTTAACTTATTATTATTTTATTTAATAGATGTCGTTAAGAATCAATCTGTATATCAATGTATTATAAATACTTTGAATTCTTTAGGTTCCATCTAACAAAATATTAATTCTAATAATTACATAACACATGAGAGGAGAAGGTCGATCAATATTAATATTATTTGATAGGATAATACTTGATCAACTCGCATATCTATTGCAGCTAAGAATGTGTGTTATCCAGTTGATTTCAGAAAATTCTTCACAGATAAAAATACATATTTAACAAGCGAAAATTGCAATATAGAAATGGCACGTTTTATACTGTTCATTAATCAACATTTCTAATAAATGCTAATTCTTTTCCTATATCGTTCGTTATCTGTTAAGCGCGTATTCAATACACCTGAACTTTCGATCCAAGAATTGTCGATTTTTCTAATACATTCTATTATCTATAATGATTCTATTTTTAGTACATTTTAACAATAACAAATAATAGGCACTAAACCAAAAAATATTATTTGCTTTAGTTTAATCTCAATCAAATTCATTCCAAAATTTCATCCAAATGAAATATAAAAACTGAATATATATTTTTTAGATCTACAGGATATATTAATAAAATAATTTTTCGTTCTGTTGATATTTTATTTTTTATTTTTTATAACATCTTTCGATGTTAGTCTACTATTATAACAAGAGAATAAAAAGAAAAAAAAAATGATTCAGACATTATTTTGTATTAAAAAAAAGTGAATATACAATCAACCATGCTTTTTACTTGTTTTTTTTTTCTTCATTTTCATGCGCATTTTTTGTTTCTATATCCTTACTATTGTCCTTATGTTTTTCTTTCAATAAGAACATATATGATTTACACATTTTATTATTACATATACATGTCGCACTCATGTACTTTGACGCGTACGTAAAGTGCGTTAGGTGTTGATTTTTATTTGGTAAAAGGTTACAAATAAGTACGATAATTTATTCGTTAAAATTTTTTCTATTCGAAATTATGTTTTATAGATGATTTAAATCAAAGTTCATGTAATTATATTTTAGATAAATTTATTTGAAAATGACAAGTGAAATATCATCAGAATCAAGAACAAAACGACGACGAATAATGATAATAAGTGGTGATGAAAGTGTTATAAATGAAATTCAAAAAAATAATAATATATCATTATGTAAATCAATTATTTTGGATACTATAAGTGAAGATATACAAATATCTGATGTAACGGTAAATACAAATTTATTCTTGGTGAAAAAACAAAATTTATTTCCATACAGACTGATATAACAAATCAAAAAAAATCAAAGAATAATTCTTTGACTTGTGTTATTTGTGGTTCATCAGCAAATGGCTATAATTTTGATGTCATTTCGTGTGAAAGTTGCAAATCTTTCTTTCGTCGTAATGCTTTAAAAATTCCAGTAAGCAAAAAACAAATCTTTCTAATTAATTAAGAAAGGATAAACAAAAAGTGTAGAAATAATGAATATTATAGCGCTTTAAAGTCGAGACTATGTGCGTTATGTAGATACAAATGAGTTATGAATACTCTGAAAAAAGTTCGGGCCACTAGACTATTGCTACGGAGATATTACACTTTTATTTTTGAGAATTTTTCATCTGCTTTATTCTGAAAAAAAATACGACCATCAAATCTGCCAGTTTATAGAGACTAGTTATTCATAACTGTATCCTAGGATAGGAAGGGCGAAAAAATCTGAAATAGTCACAGTAAACTATTCTTATTGAAGTCTATCTCTATCCAAAGTTTCAAGTGGAAATTCGAAAATCAATTTTTCTGGTATGCCTGACCGAGAACTATGGGATTTATTTAAAAATAATGTAAATGTGCAATATCTCCATAGCAATAAGCCAGCGACTCGACCTTTTTTCAGAGTATTCATAACTCATGTGGGTCTACAGAACGTACATGGTCTCAGCTCAAAAGCGATTGGACAGTTGGGGCCCTTCCCTCGTCAGATGTAACGTTAATTTTTTTTATTCTTGAAATTACATATTGATTAAAGGATTTCATCTGAACATAGCACAATCATATTTGATAACGATATTCTGTAGATTAGCAATCTTGAATTCAAAACCTAATCTGTGAGAAAAAAGTAGAAACTATTTTAATTCACACAAAAAGGCAATGTTTAGTTCAAATCATTGTCGAAACTAAACACGATCATTATGAATGAATACCTATCATCATAAGTGTTTTTATGGTACAATTGATCCATTTATCAGTTATATGCGAATATAAGCATAAAAAATTGAGACTATCATGTAGTTTTGACACTGCTAAACATTCGCAAATGTGAAGTCATATAATAGAAGATCAATATCTTGACTTATTTTTTATTAAATTTTTCTAGCCACTTAAATGTTCTCGTCAAGGTTTTTGTGATGTTACTCTTGAATCACGTCGTCGTTGTTCAGCATGTCGTTTAACAAAATGTTTTGCTAGTGGAATGCGACGTGAAAGACTTTTAATGGTATAAAATAAAAATCAAATTACAATATACATTTGTAATTAAATATTTATTTTATAGGCAGAAGAAAAAGCAGAAACACGTCGTAATCAACGTTTAAATATAAATCAAATTGAACAGACACCTCAATTATCACCATTATTATCTGCTGATGATGTAGAATTTATTTATTTTATCTTAATTATTTTTCTTTTTTTTTTTTTTTTGATTCTTAGTTAACTTCAATATTAGATGAAGAACTTTCACTTTTTTCTCAATGTTTACAAGGAAATTCTATAGGATCTAAAACAACATTACTTAGTTCAGAAGATTTACAACGTGTAGAATCCATACAAATTCTTTATCAAAAACGTATTGAACTTGGTATATTGAATACTTTTTTTAACTTTAAATTTTTTATTCAAAAATTTTTATTTTTAATAGCTCGTGATGGTTTTCCATGGAATCCATCAATGTATACAATGACATTTTTACAACAACTTAATAATCATTCTGTTCCACTTATAAGACTTTTATCATTTTTTAAACAAATACCAGAATTTAATGAATTAAATGTTGATGATAAAGTAACATTAATTAAATTTAATCTTTTACCATTATTATGTATTAATTGTACATTATCATATAAAACAGAAACAGATGAAATAGTTGAAACTGATTCTGATATACCATGGAATTCTTCAGCAATAAAAACTGTTTATGGTATAGAAGGTTATCAACAAATGCGAAAAATTTTTGATCAATTTTTACATATTGCTAAATATGATAAAAAAATTATTCAATTAGCACTTATTACATTTATTTTAACAAAAGGTTTTGCAACAGCTGTTGATAATGAACCAATACTTAATGATGGTATGGCTGTATATCGTGCACAAAATTATTATACAGAACTTTTATGGAAATATATGGAAACAATACATGGATCAAATATAGCTATACAAATATTTAGTAAACTTTTAGCACATTTTATGACATGGCAAGCATTACAAGTTAAACTTCGACATATTATTGAAGAAAATTTATTATCAACAGATATTAATGAATTATTACCATTTATGAAAGCATTATTACATATATCATAAATCAATTAAGTTTTATGTTTTGTAAAAATTTATATTATTGAAATGACTTTTTAATTAATAAAAATAAATTTTATGCTATTTATCTATAGTGAATATTATGATTTTAGTAGTTTAATAAATTGAATGCATTTTATTTGAAAATTTGTTTAAACAATTCGTATAAAGTAATAGTTTACAAAGGTTAGTTTTCTATGTCAATTTATATTAAGCTAATATTTAAAAGAAAAAGGCAAATGAATATTTTTTCGAATAATATTTATAATCGAAAACTGTAGTTTTCACTGCCGGAAAAGAACAGATAAGAATGCAATCGAAATATATCAAGCAATAGCTGTTTGGAAAGTAACATGTATCTTATACTGACCATTCTAATCCACTTTTCCAAAAATACTTCTAAAAAAATTCAGTTTCTTTTTGTTAAACTATTGCAAAAATTTTCAAAAGATTAAGCTAAAAGTCATTATATTATATATTTCGATATGTTTTTAACTGTTCTTTTCAATAATGAAAATCTGAGCTTTCTATCGAAAATTATTTAAAAAATATTCATTTACCTTTTTTTTTTAAGTGAACATTAGACTAAAAATTCTACAACAGAGGCACAAGTACTAAAACATGAGTTATAACTTTAGTCAAAAAAGAAAAACAATGCTAATCTCTTAAAAAATATCAGCATATGAGAGATGCTCATAGTGACAGGATCGCATTATCAGTCACTCATGAGCAGCTTCTGATATAAAGAAAACAAAAACTTATCAATATAAAATCTGTGAATATTGTCAATTTTTATAGTTTATTATTTTTTTTAAATATTTCCAATAAAATCTAATATTAAATTTCCATATTCAACTGGATATAAACGAAAATGATTAACATGCCCAGAATTAATAAATCGATTAGACATAACATGAGCACCACGTTTTATTTGATTAGCCATAAATTCTTCTATTAAATTTAAAAAAAAATATATATATACATATTTAATCCTATTTATCAAAAGAAGAAAAAAAAAATCCTCACCAATTATATGATATGGTATAAGACGATCATCATCACTATATAAGTAATATTGTTTAATATTTATTGGCATATCACTAAGAAATCTTCGTACTTTATCTGATGATGATGATGAATCAGATGATAAATAACGTCGATAAAAAAATCGTATAAATAAATAATAACTAATTATTGGTGTCCAAATAAAATGAAAATATTTTGCACGATTAAGTATAATACTAACACATGGTCGTGATGCACCAATTGCTGATGTTATAATCCAATCTGATGAACCAGTTTTATCTATAAGTGGTGATGAATCAAGTATAATACCTTTAATATTAGGTAATAATTGATTATAATGTTCATTTGTTTTCATTATATTAAGCATATAACCCCAAACAAGTGCACCATTATTTGAATGAAGATGAATTATTATTTTATTTGATATTCGATTTTCATGAAGAAGAAAATCAAGTACATGTTCAATATGTTTAATATCAATACCAGAAAAATAATTAAGCATTGGATTAATCCATGATATTGTTGAAATATTATTTGATGAATAAAATTCAAGTAAACGTCTTAAATGTCGACGTGTACATCCACCCCAACCAAGGACACAAACTAGAGTAGAAGATGATGGTGATGGTGTATATACAGGAGTATGATCAATTGAATTAAAATCTAAATATTGTCGAGCATAATAATCTGATAATTTATATAAAATAAATCCAAAAAAAAATATAATAATAATAATAATAATAAATATTTGAATGAACATTTTTCTTTTTATTATCTATATAAGAAAAATATTATGTTTTTTTTTTTCTTCTCTTTTTTTGTTGATTCTATGTTAATGATAAAAAAGGTAAGAAAAAAAAATATTTTCTTTTTTTCTTTTTTATATGATAAACAAACTTAGACTTCATTCGTTCTGTTTATTACATGTGTGCTTATCGTGCGCACTTTTCTTTCGTATTTCTCCCACATAAACGTATAAACTGCAAACATCGGTTTCTTTTTTTTGTTGACGAAAAAAATAGATTAAAATACAAAAAAAAAAACGTCAGTTGATGATCATAACATACTATTAGTAATAACTAATGTAAGTTGTACAAGGTTTTTCTATAATCATATGGAAAAATATAGTTTTTTTATATTCTACTTGTTTTTTTACAAGGTCAAATATTTGAAATAATTATAGATTTAGCTTTAAGTAATTAATTTTTTAAGTTTATGTTTAGAAAAAAAATTAAATAAATATATAATACGGAGAAAGGTTGATAGTTCAGTAGGGAAAATTGTTTTTTGTGTGAGAAAACTCTGAAAAGGTCGTGCATGTATTCGTACTTTTTTTATTGACCTTTTACCTTTTCTATATATATAGAATACTGATGATTCTATCGATTATGTACGCGTTTTTTTTTATCGAACTTATTTGAATAGAATTTGATTTAAGAAAAAGTAAATATTTTCTCCCAGAATCCTGCAATCTAGCCATATGTTTTGGATTTTTTTTTGTAACTTTTTCAAATCTTATAGCTTGAGAATACGTTCAAAAACGACTTTGATGTATATAAGAGTGTTGAGTGAATCTTACTTTTTTTTATATATTGAGGATCTAAAATCTGGAAAAATGTTCATTTTTCTGAGATACATTTTGATGGTATAAAGAAGTTTAACGAATCAACTTTTGGATAGAATTGTTGCTGAAATCAAGGATATAAAAAATCATGATAATATCATTGAAAAATTTGTAAACTCTGTTATAGAGTCAAATAAAATTCTTACACGTCATACCTTATTATTACTATTAGTATGATTGATTTTAGATGGTTTCTAAAAATAGAACTAATGTATTATAATAATTAAAATACTTTTTTCTAAAATCATAGTAAGAAAAGTTCTTATGTACAATATTTCGAAAGAAATGATTTGTATAGATTTTTATTTTTAGAAAAAAAAAATTTTTTTGTTTTTGTTTCTATTATGTCTTCCGAATTATCACCATCAAATTCAAAAAAACGTCGAATAATGATTATAACTGCTGATGAAAGTATCATTGAACAAATTCAAAATAATAATAATACATCATTATTAAAATCAATTATATTAGATTCAAATGGTGATAATCTAGAACTTTCTCATTCTCATATTAAAAAACTTCAAACTGATATTCAATCATCAAATCATCAAAAAAAAAACTAAAAATGGTTCATTAACATGTGTTGTTTGTGGTTCACCAGCTAATGGTTATAATTTTGATGCAATATCATGTGAAAGTTGTAAAGCTTTTTTTCGTCGAAATGCTCTTAAAGATCCGGTAAGTTTTTCATCGAAATTTTTTTAGAAAAGAAAAATTTTTTATTTTTTTTTCTATAGGAAATACTTGAATGTCGTCGAAATGGTAATTGTGATATAACAATTGAATCACGTCGTCGGTGTTCATCATGTCGTTTAAAAAAATGTTTAAGTAGTGGAATGAAACGTGATCGACTTTTAACAGTATGAAAAAAGAAAAGATTTTTATTTTTAAAATAATATTATTTATTATTAGGCTGAAGAAAAAGCAGCTAAACGTCGTAAAATTGAAGAAAATCGAACATTAACATTACAAACAAATAATGAAATAAATTTAGATAATCAAAATTTAATTACACAATCAAAAGAAGAAAAATCATCTACAGTTATTGATCCTGTATGTTAGTTTTTGTTTTTTTTTGTATTAGAAAATATGATTATGGTTTTTAGTTAAGTGTATTAAATGGTACAAATCTTCTTCTACTTAATGATTTTACTGATCTATTACCACAAAAATCACGAACATTACTTAGTTCAGAAGAATTACAACGTGTAGAAACTATACAACTTTCATTTGAACAACGTATTGAACTTGGTTAGTATAATATTCAAATAAATTTTTTTAATAAAATTCTCAAAATAATAATAAAATCGCTTTCTATTCTTTTGCTTTTTCTATTTACTTAATATTTATCATTCATTCTCATAACAGTATGTAAAAATAATTTCTATTCCTATTTAGCGGCTCGTGATGGTTTACCATGGAATCCATCTATTTATTCAGAAACTCTCTTACAACATATTAATGCTCGTTCTGTATCAGCTATGAGACTTTTATCTTTTTTCAAACAAATACCTGAGTTTAATGAATTAAATGTTCATGATAGAGTTACTTTAGTAAAATATAATTTAATGCCACTTGTTCTTTTAAATTGTACACTTGCACATAGTATGGATATTGATAATCAGACAATTACTGAAGCAGATTCTGATGCTCCTATAAATTCATCTGTATTTATGAAAGTTCATGGTCAAGATGTTTATATGCGCGTAAAAAAAATCTTTGAATCATTTGTACGTATTGCACAATATGATCAACGAATAATACAATTAGCACTTATTGTACTTATATTAACGAAAGGTTTTTCAACAAATGAAACAACATTTGAATCAGTTCTTAATGATGGTATGGCTGTTTATCGTGCACAAAATTATTATATTGAACTTTTATGGAAATATATAGAAACAATGCATGGATATAATAAAGCTATTCATATATTTCGAGATTTTGTTGCTCATTTTATTTCTTGGCAAACACTTCAACGAGATCTTCGACATAATTTACATGCAGCATTATCACCAGCAGAAATGAATGAATTATTACCAATTATGAAATCATTGTTACATGTTCCATAAAATATTTGTTTTGTTTTTCATTGTATTAATAGCAGACATGAAAGTATTTTTTTTTTGTAGTTTTTTTAATAATTATTCATTTTTTATTTTATGTTATATACCATTAATGTATTACATTGTTGTTTTTATATTATCATGAAATTTAATTTGGAAATCTATATTATCCATTTGTGTATATTTCATGTTAAAATAATGTTTGTTTCAATGCAATTCGTTTTAACAATTATTATAAGTTTTTTCCAAATAAGGATACAACAATTGTTCCAAACAAAGCATTGATTCATATACGTTTCAGAATTTTTTTATCTCATCGTCGTATCGGTAGGTTATTTTTGGGAAACATTGTAAAAATACATAAATTTGTCTGAAGTGAAAGTGCTGTTGCTAATCGATCATATTCATTAAGTTTTATAGTATAGCAATACATAAATATAGAGATTCTGTGCAAAAATCATGGATTTTTGAAACCACTTTCCAGAAAAATTATTTCCACTGTATCCCAATCGCGACACCATTATCATGGATGTCTCTGATTTTTGTTCAGATTTGATAGTATAAAGAATAGTTCGTACATAATGACGTTACAAAAAGAAGATTATCAGTTTGTCTTCAAACAAAAGGCCATCGTTTCTAGACTACGATTTTATTAATCTTTAGTTACAATGTGTCATTCAATTAATGTCAGAAAAAGTATAAATTTCTTTAGATTCAATCGTAAATATTTTAGTTTCTCGTTAGTTTTTGATCGAAATAGTTATTATTTGATAAAAGCTAAAGTAATGGCAACATTAATGACTTAGTAAAAGGACTATTTCTTCTGAGATATTCGATAAGATAAGCATTAACTGACAAAGAAAAAAAAACCGCTATATCATACTCATCTTGCACATTTACGTGAATGACCTTCGGTACATCGGTTGTTAGAACAAAAAAGGATACTAGAATCTTATGTAAGTATGATGATGAACAACAATCGTACAGATATTGTTTACTACGCATCGAGATACAGTAATGGCTTTAGAGCCTAACAATATGACTAGATTTAAATTCTAGACTTAACAGTAAAACATAAGACTAACACTGGTTTCTTACTAGCAAAGATACGCTGATTCCATTTCGAATCAATTCTAATTCTTGGAATTACATATACACAAATGTCGCACTGACCAGTGTCGGTCGAATTGCTCTTATATAAATTATGTTTTAAAATTGAGTACATTTTTAGTAGTTTTGATCAGTATAGGTCAGCTTAAAAGAGAATCCGCACAAAAGTCTATCTCAGAACAAATACCTTTCAGCAAAAAAAAATGTTTACAAATAAGTCACTTGTATCTCTTCCATGTATATAAGTTTTTGGAAGAAATAGGCTGAAAAGAAGTTTTTTTGTTGAACGGTATTTGTTCTAAGGCAAATTTTGAATATGTTACTTGTTTTGCTTTCAAACTAAATTATACTAATCAAAACTACTAAAAACGTATTCAATTTTAAACCTATATAACATAAATTTGAGTCTTTAATTATCAGTATAACGCGTATCATATCAATACATTCTGATATTTCTATAATAAAAGACTAAAACATGTATATCCCATATCTCCTTTTCCCTTTTATTTCTTTGTTCACCACTTTTAAATACATAAAAAATAACCGCAAAACGAACCACCTATATAAAAGATTCATCATTGCACCATTAATAAAAAAGAAAGAATAGTTCATAAATAAAAATTTAATTTATGTTTAATGCTGAATGTAAAGTAAGTGCTGGTTCATCAACTGATCCAAAATCAATAAGAACAATATGTCGAATATTTTGTGTTAATGAATTCGGATTTGTTTGTGTTGTTGTTGTTGTTGTTGTTGTACTAACTATAGATGATATACCAGTAACACGATGTTCAATAACAAAAGCAGCCTAAAAAGAAAAATATTTTATTTATTTTATTAAAAAAAAAAGAATTTTTTTAAACTAACTAAAATATTTTTAATATGATCAGTTTTTATTTTAATAAAACATCGAATAGCAATTTTAGCAAATTTTCGATAAATAACTAAATCTTTATTATCATTTTGACGTAATTCATCATCAATTTTTGTATCAGTTTCATTTGGTTCAACATGTGCATGTAATTGAATTGAACGTTGTTTTTCTAATGGAAATATTAATTTACTTGTTAAAATATTTTCATCTAATTGATTTATTCGTTGAATAAGTTCATTATCAGTATTTTCTTCTCGAATTTCATCTAATGTATAAATATTTAATATAAGTTGTTCATCAAGTTGATTAATTATTGAAAGTACACATGAATTATTATCATTTATTGACCATTTTGGATGATACCAAATACGTATCTAGAAAAAAAAAAGAATTTTTGAAAACATTTTTTTATATTTATTGAAAATACTTCAGGAATAAAAAAAAGTGCCATTTGATGTAATTTAAATTTAATTAATTTTGGTGATGGTTCTGGTTTAAGAACATTATGATCACATTCTTTACAACGTTTTGATTGTTTTGATGTAAAATGTTTAGCTAATGGATAAAGTTGTTCAATAGTTATTGGTTGAATTTCAACAGAATTTAAACGTTGTGTTATTGGTGTTAATTTATTAAAATCAAATGTATTATTTAAATAAAAATTTTCATTAAGTTCTTCAATATTTTCAATTGGTTCAGATGGTTTTGGTATTGAACTAATTGTATTTGGTGAATCAGTTAATGATGGAGTTTTAAGTATTCCACTTGTACGTATACCACGACGTGTTAATGGTGCTAATACACCATATTTATCTGATGATGAACGATTTACTGATGTTGTTGTTGACATTGAATTACGTAATTTAACTGTTGAATATTTTTTTCTATCACGTTCTTGTTTTTCACGTGTTGCTATTTGTTTATAATATTGAAGTAATTCATTAAATCTTCCTTCATGAATATTATCTTGTGCTTTCCATGAATTTAATGATGGTTGATCAACAAGATGTATATCACGTGTTGACCATCGACAAACACTACATGCTAAATAATAAACTTTTTTTGATGGAGTTTGTAATCCACTAACATTTGTACTGCTACTTATATTATCATCAATATCACCACTAGCATTAGCACTATCAGGTGTTGTATTTAAATTAGTTGATAATGTTGCTGATGTATTTGTTGCACGTGTAACTAATGTATGGTTACAACATGGACATGAAAAACAATTTTGACAACGATTTTTTCGTGTTATTGCTTCATGTGATTGAAGATGTTCATAACAACTTGGACAAAAACGACAATCAACCTTAAATTAAATTAAAAATAAAATATGTATTTAATTACCAATTTTTTAATTAATAAAAACAGAAAACGTATTATTAATTTTATATTGACTAGATATATATATAAAATATTACGCTAAGTTTTCCATCTTACGATCGACGAGAAAAAAAGTCAATACATAAAATAAGATGTCTTACAATCTTGTATAATAATTTCCCATGTATCTCATATTGACATTGTTAGGCTCAATATCGATTAATGAAATTGTCCCACTCGGATCTCAGCGTTTACAAGTGCTATTCCTCTGGAAGCTTCACTGTATATAAACGTTTTTGCCTTGTTTTTCATGATACTTGGTGAATTTTCTAACTTTTTTTGGCAGAACTGTGCCTCCTTCCATACTAGTTATGTGCTCAAAAGATGAGAACAATTGCCTGAGTATTCGAGCATCTAGACCTATGCCAGTATCTCGAACTTGGGCATAGTACCATTCTCTCCAGTACGTGACAAAGGTCTGAAAATTGTAGAGAACAGTAAGGTCCTCTGAGGCTATCTTTCCTGTAAGTTTGAAGTCGATCCGTTAAACTCACACTGAAATTTAGATCACACAATGAGATTTAGCGATGTCTGAGCACATCCATCCTTATAGTAAAATGCACCTAGTCTCACAATAACTCAATAAATTTCGATGAAATTTTTACCACAAATAGTCAATATACGTGGCTACAAAACGATGCGTCTCACCGCTGAAAAGGGTTTGTTGTTCTGGAATCATGACGTTCACAATGGAAATAAACCCTATGCATCATAACTCTCTTTTATCTCAGGCGATGGAGGCGCAAATTTCGTTGCTGACGTACATTAATCGAGATCTGTATACAGTCAAATTTCCAGAGCAATAGCACTCATAATGGTTAAGATCTGAGCGAGGAGAAATACTTTTGACGAGTAGTGTAAATCCAATGATCCTCGCAACGATATAAAATACTTTCTTTTAATTATTTGTATTTAGTGACTAGTATACTCAATATATTTCTCAAGCAATCTTGACATTATCTTATAATAGTTGACTGTTAATCTTAACCTACATTGTCATCTTTCTAATCAAAATAAAATAGATTTGATATAATCTAATTTATGATTATCTTATTTTAATTAAAATTTACCTCAAGAATAACACAATCTTTACATTTTATTTTTAAACAATGTCGACAAAAATAAAGATAACATAATGATTTAAATGATCCACAACTACATTGATATTTTACTCGATGAACATTTAATAATGTTGTCATTATATTTCTATATCTAAAATACAAATTATTCAAAGTAAAAAGCAAAACAATAAGAAACAACTATTTTTTTATTTTCTACAATATTATTAAAGCATACATTACAAAAAGAAAGAAAAAACAAAAAACATGCAATTTACTATTTACTGAAAACTACAAAATAATCCTATTAAAACTCCCACGATAAATTTATACTATTATATGTATTATTGGAATCATCTTAAAAAAAAATGAAACAAAACATTAAAATTATAATTTTTAAAATGAAATTTTTCGTTTTTACCGAATATTTGATTAATATTTGTTTCAATATTATTTAATTCGATTTGTTTACAAAATCGAAGAATTTTAGCTATATCATCCACAAATAATTGAGGATCATTACTAATTTTTCTTGGATGTTTAACAAATGGATGTGCTATTAATTCATCAATTGAATATCTAAATCAATCAAAATCAAAAACAAAAATTATCATTTTAATAAACAAATTCTAATCAATATTATACCTTGTTTCAAGTTGTGTTGATACACAACATTTAACAAATGAATGAAATTCTTTTGTATATCGTCGTTTTTGTATTTCTTCAACATATGAACTCGAATTTTCATCACTAAGTGCAATCACTATAATAAATAATAAATTTTTAAATTAAATTCTTATATTAATATAAACATACTTTCTTCTGTTAATTGAGTTTGATCAAGTAAAATTGGTTCTGAACCTTGAATTTTCGCATATAACATCTAAATAAATCACGTATATATTATCTCAATTATATTATTAATAAATATAATTTACACTTAAATTTCCAAAACACATATCAACATAAGTATTACTACCATTAGCAAGTTCACATGCAACACTACCTAAACTATAAATATCACTTTTAAAATTATATCCACTTGTATTCTAAATAAATAAAAAAAAAAAAATTTCTTTATAAATTAAAACAAAAAAAAAGTAAAAATTTTATTAACTTGAAAAATTATTTCTGGTGCTAAATATAATATTTGTTCTTTCAGATCATCTGCATAATCATATATTTGACGTCGTAATTTTCCATCAAATGGTGATATCATTGATATACAATGAGAAAATTTATCTAATAAAACACGTCCATCTTCACAAAGATAAATATTTTTTGTAGTAATAGCACTAAAATAAAAACAAAAAACTAATCAAAACAAAAAGATCTTATATAAAAATAATATTACCGATGCATAATATGTCGATCTTGTAAATAACGAAGAGCTTGTAATAATTGCCACATAATATGAGCAATTAATTGTTCACATATACCAAAAGGATGAACAGATAACAGATCGGCACACGAACCTATAAAAACAATAAACATGAATCAAACAGCTTCGATTCCGATGAAATTCATTTGCAAAGGATATATCAATTTAAATAAATAATTTATAAAGTGTCTATATACATTTTTAAAAGGATGTATATTCGTATAGGAGGTATGTCTGAGTAATGTCGAAAAAAAAATGCCGAAAGGAAAAATGTCGAAAGGATAAATGTCGAAAGGAAAAATGTAGAAAACTAAAAATGTCGAAAGCCAAAAATGTAGAAAAGTTCAAAGATGGCCGAGATAGGATCTTAGTAGTGTTACTGTTGTCAAAAATATATGTGTCAAACTTGAAACTTGAACTTCAAAGTGAGGGTGAGGAGGGAAAGACCAAAGTGAGGGTGAGGGGGGAGTGCAATGTGAGAGTGAGTGGGGAGAGACCAAAATGAGGGTGAGGGGGGAGAGACCAAAGTGAGGGTGAGAGGATGATAGTAATGTGAGAGTGAGTGGGTGAGTAATGCGAGCGGGGAGAGCAAAATAAGGAGTAGAGTTCAAAACTTGAATAGTTGAATTCTTGAATTGAACTTTCAAGTTTGATACTACTGACTTACTTTCTAACATTTTGGTTTTCGATGTTTCTACTTTCGGCATTTTTATTTTCGACATTTTTACTTTTCTACATTTTTACTTTGGACATTTCTCATTCGACATTTTTCCATTCGACATTTTTCCTTTCGACATTACTCAGTACATTCGTATAGGAATAATACTTTATCTTTACATTATCAAGTTAAATTTTTGTTTATATAATTGATGATTCCTTACCAAATGAAGCATAAGGTTTAATAAGATGAAGTTTTGTATCAATAAGAAAACAATCTTTTAGTGACATTAAATTAAAATGATTTAATTGTTTATACCATAAAACATCTTTCTACAAAAAAAAAGAAGAAAGATAAAATATTTAATATTGTTTTTTTATTCTACATACGATAAATTCACTAAGATTTGTCAATTTTTCTAGATCAAATATTTTTAAAATATATTTTGTTTTATTTCTATCTTTATTATCATATGTTAAATAAGTAAAAGAATTTTGATATTCATCATTATTTAAATTCGATTCTTCTAAAATAAAAAAAACAAAAGAATTTATTTACAAAAAAAAAAAATTTTATATATTTTCTTACTTAATCTATCAATAATTCGGAAAGTTAAAATATAATCATTGACCATCATTTTGTTTTTTTTTCTAATCTATTTTTTTTTATATAAATCTAAAAAATAAAAATCACAAAAAAAAAATTAAATAAAACAAATTCATTCCCAATGATCAAGTATTTGTTTAAGTATATTTTTAAATAATTTCATTGCTTCAGTTTCTTTTATTATTTCCAAACCATTATTAACTTGTTGAATACCTTGATCAAGTATTGTATTTAAATTATTATCAATTGGTAATTGACCTAAAAATGGTATGGAATATTGTTCAGCTAAAAAATTTCCACCACCTTGAGCAAATATATTTGTACATTCACTACAATGTGGACATACATAACCACTCATATTTTCAATTAAACCAATTATTTGAAAAGATGTTTTTTGACAAAATGTTATTTCACGTCTAACATCATTTATTGATAACATTTGTGGTGTTGTTACAAGTATTGCACGTAAAAAATCTTTTGCATTTTCATGTTGTTTAAGAACATTCATTACTGTTATATGTTCATCAGATGTACCTGGTGGTGTATCAATAATAAGATAATCAAGTTCATCCCATTTAACACCGGTTAATAAACGTTGAATCATTTGCATTTTTCTTGGTCCACGCCAAATAATAGCATCATTTGGATTATCTAATAATAATGCCATTGACATTAATTTAAATTTTGATGAACCATTGGAATCAGAAAATATATTAATTGGTGTCATACCTAAATTAAAATTACTAAGTGCCTTATTTTATTCATTCAGTGTGTTTATGTGCTGTATATATTTGTGCTATAAGACAAGTAAAGCAAATATAAATTGAATAATTCGTCAATGGTAACAACTAAAGAACTACGATGTTTTCTTAACCAAATTTCATTACTTTTTCCTAAAGTAGTTTAGTATTCTATTAAAAATTTACTACAGAATAAGGACATGATTAGTTTTATAAAAGAGTTGAAAAGTATTTCTTAATTATTCAAATCAAATATTGATGATAATTAAAATACCTTCTGGTGTTTCATAAACTGTATTTGATTTTATATTTTTATCAACACCAAACATTCTTGGAATAGATGGTCCACATAAATCAACATCAAGTAAACCAACTCGACAACCACTTGTATAAAGTGATAAAGCAAGTTGTGCAGCTACAGTTGATTTACCTAACATTTAAAAAAGAATAAAACAAATTTAAATAATTATTAAATTTCAAAAAAATTCTATACTAACCAACTCCACCTTTACCGGATAAAACCACAATAATTCGTTTGATATTATCTAAACCTGACATATCTATAAATTAAAATAAATTTTATCTTTTAAATATCATAATTACATATATACATGTTCATTATTATCTTTTTACAACATGCATACATACATTAATACATAGAAACAAGGCATATAAGCATATATACAGAGAACAAAAAAAAGTACTGTCAATCAATCTGTATTTTTTTTATTATACAAAACCGAACATTTTTGTTTGAATTGTATATTGTAATTTTAATTTTAATATCGTCTTTGGCGAATATAATGGAACATATAATAGACTAATACATGTATTTGCTGTTGGTAAATGTTGATCATCAATTGGTCGAATAGTAACAGATGGTTGAGATTGAAAACCAGCTTCTGATGCTGGTAATGCTGGACTACCTGTCCAAAAATAAACCTTAAAAACATAAAAAAAATACATTTTTTTTAATAAGTAAATTATATCTTACCAAATCTTGTCTTTCAATTGAATCATTCGAAATTCAGAATAACGTTTAATAAATTCATATAGATTAGAATATGTTACATCTTTTGATGAACCATCAGAAATAAGATCATAAGTTTCATCACCCTATTAAAAGAAATAACATTAATGAATAATAATTAAAGTTATTGTTAATTCTTATATTATCTATTAAGGGTTTAAGGTTATTTACCTGTTAGGCATGTTATTAATAAATGATGATGATATATCTTTCAATATGACCGTTGGTTTATTAAGTACTCTTAAATTTTTTAAAAATATTTAAAATTCTTCTATTCATCATTTTCATGTTTTTCTCATTCGATATATATCTGACTATTAATATAAAAGATTCCAAAGGTTTTTATTTATATAATGATTGATATCCTAGCATATCAACAAGGTACACTGAAACCTATTTCTTTGTCCTATATAAAAAACAAAAGTAATAAAACACTGTCGATTGGTGTAAAACATAACCTATAAAATTCAAATGAAGGTAGAATTTGAACTATATTCAGTCTAAAGGTTTCTTTCATCATATATTATTTTTTTATTTATCTAATAAAAGAATATTTTCAATTAATCGATATAGGTCACATTCACCTTCAATCAGACTAGAAAAAGTTGAAAAAAATAAACTATCTTATTTAATTTTAATGATTCTAATAACTTGCTTACTTCTTTATCTGTAACAGTTGTTGAAAATGTCAAATGTAGGTCATTAATATATTCTGACCCATCTTTTTCTGTATCATATGCCATTTGACGTAAATTTTCATACATAGTTGAATCAAAAAAAAGCTAAATCATGCCAACGTATTGGTCGATTTAATATATATTTTATTACATAATGACATAATGGTAATGGAAAAAGTTCATTTTGTAATAAACATAAACCAATTAATCTAAATAATAATAAGAAATCAAAAATTTTGTTTTTATTATTATTATTATCATCTACCTTCCAACATTTCGATAAGCATTTAGACGTTCTGGTGTTTGTTTTTCTGATCGTGATGCATTAATACCTTTTTTATCTGGTTGCGACAATAATGGTATATATTCATTGAATTGTTTATCAAATAAAGAATTTTTTATATTTAATAAATATTCATATGAAACATTATGAAGAATTACATGTGATATTGATGAGCTAGTTAAAAGAAAAAACAAATTTTTTAGAGAATAATAATAAAATAGTAAACAAACTTTTTTTCAGATTTATTTGATGAGGTTAAACCAGCACTTAAATCAAGTAAAACATCAACTACCATGCCTTTAAGAAAAAAATAATAATTATATTATTGATTGATTAAGTCTGTTTTAAGATCAACATGGCTTCTGTATTTGGAAGGTGTATGTATAGATTTTAGCATATAATATCGCATTAAGGAACATTCATGTTAAGAAAGTAAGCACCTACTAATATGTGATTCTCATCAGTTGATAGAGAAATGTTAAGAATATAAGTGTATAGAAAAACTAGGAATTAGACAGTTGACTACAATAGATAGCTTGTAAAATATCTGAGATAAAGAATCCATCTTCTAATGAAACTCGAATGAATCAAGCTGAAAACTTTTAGCATACATAGTCCCATTGTATTACGATTTATCTAAAAATACCATTAATAAATGTTGTAAATCCTTTCCCATCTTCTCCAAGATAAAAGCGTATGACCTTTTTCTAATGATGTTTCGTTATGAATTTTTCAAAAAAATTGTTTTATTTATTGATTTTACTATTTTCTAGTATGAATAAATGAAAAGATAGAAATAGTAATCACAAACTTACACTGTCCATTTTTTTCGTTCTGTTACCGATGCATGTTATCTATTGAAGAGAATTCATATATTTATTTCTATTAGATAATGAACAAAACGAGAGAAAACGAATATACAATTTTTTTGTCTTATAGATAATATACATCAGTGACAGAACGAAAAAGTGAGTAGTGTGAGTAACTGCTGTTTTTTCATAGCTCTAATGTACTCAATACATACAAAATTGATTGGTATGGATTTTTATTATGTTTAGCAAATCAAAATTTCGGAGATGGCGCTCTATTCTGGATGGCGTTTATTTTTTTAAGAGAAGGGAATGGTAAATACCACGAAATAGTATAGAAATCATTATTTTATCTCAATCAAGGTTACTATGTAGCCAATGTGTGAGGCAATGACCTCAACTGTTGGATGCATATAGGTCAAAGTGTATACTATACTGTTAAGCAATAAAACCATAGCTTGATCATATGAATAAGTAAAAATATTGTTAAATCTAATATTTATTTTAAGACAGTCAGCGAAATTTGCTTCAACATATGTAATAAATAAAAACCATTCATTGATGGAATTTTTACTGTCATTGATCATTCACAGAAAGAAAATAAGTCTTTTATTTCAGAGACTTTATAAGCTCACTACTATAGTTACCTATCAAATCTTTAGTTTTTCTATACACATAACTAACGAGTTTAGAGCCCAATTTTTGGCCATAAGTATAGCTATATATGGGCTAAATTTCAGCTTGAAATAATGTCATTTGATTTGTTGGTACATACCGAGCTATAGACTGAAATTATACTAAGACAGCTTTAACTCTGAAAGGAAGGTCTAAGGGTATGTATCCTTTTGGAGTAATCTATTTAAATTTATTGAGTCTTATTTAATAATATTACTATACCTTTACCATTAACTAATACAAGTTATATAATCTAACAAATATAGAATGAAAGAAAAAAAAATTTATTCAAAATCATCTCAAAACATGAAAAATTAAACCTAATTGTAGTAAACTAAGTAATCTACGATCATCATCTCGTGTTTTAATATTAGGGGATACCCAGCCGACATGAAGCCTCGTTTTGATACAATCCTATTGTAAGGGTAAAGTATACTATTGTTCGGGTCATATAAGAGAGGATTCTAGATAATCCTGGATTGGCTCGAGAAACATCATGTTGTACCCTCATAATAGTAGAGAAATGCTATCGGCTCACACAATAAGCTGATACCTTTTCTTCATTATTCTAAGGATAAAACATGGTGTTGTTCGGGCCGATTCAGAGTTACCTAGGATCCTCTCTTATATGATCCGAACAACAGTATACTTTACCCTTACAATACGACTGTATCAAAATGAGGCTTCATGTCGGTTGGACATCTCCAAATAATATTCTTGACAAAGACATAATCGAATTTTGCAGTTTCTTACAGATCACTACTTGTTGATATGTATCGAACGATTTAACCACTTAAATATATCATTTCTACAACATCAAATTCTAGGATAGGAATACAAAAAATTTTAAAATAGATTTCGATTTTTTCATTAAAGTAAACTTACTTGAAGATCATCTTTTCGAAATATTTGACAACTATCAAGATTATTTATATCATTATTATCAGTAGTCTTTGATCGAAATTTAACAAAAACAAGTGATCCATCTATTTTTATAACTTTTCCAATTGGTGCTATTTTATAACCTTCAATAAAAATCACTTCACCTAATGGCCAATATTCTTCATCTTTTATTTTATTATGTTGTTGTTCATTTGAATCATTATCATTTATAAATGAATTTGGTTCAAAAGTTGAATTTATATTATACTTTTTACGTTTTAATGATGATATAGAACTTGTATTAGAATCTCCAGTACATGTTGGTGATGATGGTGATGGCATTTCTAATGCACTTTTATCATAATCTTTTATTTTATTTTTTTATACGAAAACGTGCTGTATTTGATAATTGAATCTTTTACATGAGATAAATCATCTGATTTTAATTCACGATTAATACGACTAATTAATTCTTCACGTAAAGAACCATCAAATGAACGTGAATCGTAACGATTTCGTTTACGATCATTAAACATCATTGAAGATGTGATAATTATTGAAGAATTTGTAATAGGTATTGATTGATCATTAAGAGTAGAATTTATTGCAGATGAAGATGAAGTATTATTTGCTAGAAAAAAAAGAATTATAAAGAATAATGATGAAAGAAATAATTAAATTTTCTTATAAATATGTCTGTATTTTTTATAGAAACTTGCAAGTCTATTTTATTTTGGATTTGAGCATAGATTTGAGCTTTTTTTTCACTTAAATCTGATACTTTTTGTGTAGATTCTAGTTATTTATTGCTGATTCTTAGGTATGAAGTTAATATAAAACTATGTCTTACTATCTGTCCTAATATTGTTCTATTTAGACTCAAAGCTAAATACAAAAAGGTATGAAATTATATCTACATATCAACTCAAATTTAAGTCTAGAACAACTCAAAGATTCCTAACTATCAATATATTAGGCATCAAATATGTTTTTTAATCATATTTATGTAAATTATAAAATAAATAACCTTTCAATAGAGTCTGATACAGTTCAGTAGCGTCAGTATAGCTGCATTTTCAGTATATATTGCAAGGGGGAAACAGCAAACTTGAAGTAGAAAAGTACAATAAAATACAAATAGTATAAAGCACTTAAAATTACATCTAAGTACTCCAAATGGCTGGAAGTAGTTTAAAGTCTTCAAGTCCAAAAGTCTAGCTGTTTCTCCCTTGATATATTGGCATCAATTTAATCAATATTTCCAATATACATAGTATGTATCGATCAATGAATAGTTTACTAAGACTATAAACTCTTAACTATAATTTCTCATTTATTTGTAATAAAAATAGATTATTCCATTGGGTTAGTATTTAAATGAAATACTCAAAACTTTATTCTCGACAAAATAACTATTTAGCTCACGATATATATTTCTAAATCACTGATTTAACTGTATACTAGAAGGTAAAGAAAAAAAAGACATTATCTGTAAAAATTGTGAATGATCATATTTATATAAAAATATCATAATAATAGAAATAAATCTGATCAATACATACCAGCATTACTAATTCTACGTTGAATATTATTATATCATAAAGGAAAACCAGTTTCATTAAAAAATTCTGATTCAAATATTATTCCTGAATGTTCATTATGTGGATTAACATCTAATAATGTAATGA
The DNA here is from genome assembly GCA_022393335.1 of Macrotrachela quadricornifera. Classification (NCBI taxonomy): domain Eukaryota; kingdom Metazoa; phylum Rotifera; class Eurotatoria; order Philodinida; family Philodinidae; genus Macrotrachela; species Macrotrachela quadricornifera. Next base: position 1,025 of record JAJEKB010020634.1, on the reverse strand, counting down.
GATCAGCTAAAAACCAATAAAAAGAAACTAGAAATTATATAGAATTTATTTATAAAATAAATTTTACCTCCTACATAATCATCATCACGTGCAAGTAAATTATTTACATCCAAATTCTATTTAAAAAAAAAGTAAATTTTGTATGGATTTTTTCTTTATTTATAGATTTATTTTACTATTCTTTGTAATTCTCGTAAAATAACATTTCGTGATTTACCTTGAAGAACAACTTAAACCTACTCAAAAAAAATAAATAAAAACAAATCATCAAGTCTTTTTTCCTCGCTTTGAAAATATTATAAAATGATATTATTCTATTAACATACAATTCTCTTGATATTGATTTCATAAGATCTTATACATTTTATGCAAGTCGAAAAGCTATAGAATGGATTATGTCATAAATGATTGTAATAAGCGATGATATTCCTACAAGACAAGAATGAGCTATAGTTTATAAAGAGTATTTTGCTAGTAATCTGCTTCTAACTTCAGAGAGTCATAGTCCTCTAAAAAAAAACTCAAAATGCGAAGAAAAGTTGTTTTTCTTAAATTTTTACGATTATCTTTCAAGTTTTTATTCATAAAAGGAACGAGATGAGGTTAAATCAATATCTAAAAAGTTGTAAATTACTAAGATACTATCATTTTATTTATATTTACTTGTTCAATTAATTCTTCTGATACATCTGATGCTAAAATTAATGGTCTTGAACTAAATATAAATCCTGTTCTTCCATGTGCTATTCAAATAAAATGAATTTGATGAAACTACAGCTTGTTTAATAACAAGATTTGTAAATGAAGAAAATACATTTGGACATCTACAATCATTTGTTTGTTATTTCATTTGATATATCTTGTAATCTATTAATTAAAAAAATTTTTTTTTTCTATGATGAAATTTTAATTTACTTTGATTGAAAATTTTCTACTGTTATAGGTAATTGTTGAATATTCCATCCAAAACAAAAAGAAAAAAAAAAGAATTTATCTGAAATAAAAATATTATATTTCTTGTCTTG
>JAJEKB010020633.1:77541-111524 GCA_022393335.1 Macrotrachela quadricornifera | reverse complement strand
TTTTTTTCTTTCTACATATCATCATTGTCTAAGTATACATTTTAATTTCTACTGTGACATATATATTACAGGAGAAATTGAGATTCAGGGCAATTTAAAATTATTTTGTTTTTTCTTACATTTTGTGAAAAAATACTTAGGATTCTCATTTACACCTTCGCTTTCACTCTTAAGATTGTGGAAGTTAAAATCTTAAGGATTTTCTTACAAAATGTAAGAAAAAACAAAATAATTTTAATTTGCGTTAGGAGAGATTAAAATTTTAATTTCCCCCTTAGGGGAATTTTAAATTGCCCTGAATTTCAATTTCCCCAGTAACATATACACAAGTCTTTACTATGTTCAGTAATTTACAATGTTTTAATTTTGGTCTATCTTCATCTGCTTATCGCCGATTATCATTTAGTTTCTCACTTTCAAAACGTTTTCTCTTCAACTCTATTAGAATTACATATCATAGTAGATTCATAGAAAGATTGTCTTTATTTACTCGATGATCGTTTCAATCAACTTCATACATTCTATGTTACTATTTGTGGTGCATCTCCTAGATTGATAAAAATTGATAATGAAGTAAGTTATTCATATTAACGGCAAAAATGGCTATCGGCCATCCTTGTATGAAGATGTTTCGAATTCACAAAAAATAAAGAAAGCTATCTTTGTAACCGACATAAACTATCATCCAGTTTATCAAACATGTTGCAAGCTCTGAGATACTTGGCTGGAGAGTGATATAAATTATATCTCCCTTTGAGTAAGCACTTAAAAACGAGATTCATGACTAATTTCACAAAAGATTCTGGTTTTCCAACCTGTTAGACTTGCATTTTTCTCGAAAAATGGACAGAAGTTTTAATCCGATTTCCTTACGTCAGTATAGGTAAATTACTTGAACAATGAAAACAATCTGCGTACTTTCCACGAATCAAAGAAAAGATGAATTTTTGTTATAATAATGTGATTTTTTTCGACTCCTAAACCCTCCCCATTGAAATATCAAAAAAGATGAAATTCTTTAGCGGGCATCCATGCTGTTAAAATCTTTTTTATTCGAACGAATTTATGATACTTTAACGAATATTAATTATTTGTGTTTTCATTCTCTAGAAGAAACTGCTCAATTTAAAATGCTTTTCATTTATCCATAGATTGTCATTAATTGGCTACGATGAATTTCTTGTTCGTCTTTAACACAGAATGTCGAATTTGGAAAAACTTAGTTTGGATTGTGTTTATAATAATGGAAGAATTATTGATGGTGATGAATTGAAAAAGACTACTTTGAGTTATATGACACGATTAAAGAAATTTACATTTGATACTTTCTCAATTATTCGACATACTGATCAAATTATTTCATATGATAATTATTTTCCAGAGGCAAATGAATGTCATTGTCATATTTATTCAAAGCCATATACATTGACATATTACCGTAATATAATGAATAATTTTCCTGGTGGGTTATTTAAATCTGTTGTTAAAGTATCATTATATGATGAATATTCTTTTGCACATAAATTTTTTCTTAGAATTGCTCAATCATTTCCATTTATGAAAAAATCAACTGTATATAATTGGAAAGCACAAAAGAATAACAATCAACAATGAGCAATTATTGAATGGGTTCATTTTACTGAACTTGATCATGTTCGAACGCATGAAAATTATATCGAAGAATTTTCTAATCAATAGTAAAACTTGCTTATTACATAATGTTACACTTCATATTGTTTGTGAATCCTTACAAAGTAGTTTTATACAGTGAACCAGAAGTTTTCGAATATTCAAAAGATTATTTTTCTAATGCAAAAAAAGTTTCATTATAATTAATAATTATTAGAATAAAACTTAAACGAAGAAGTAAAATCTATGCATCTTAGAATGATCCTATCTGATAACACGTGACTTATATAATAAAAAATTACTTTCCAATTAATCAAATGATGATTATTTTGCAATGAACATCCCAGCAAGAAAAACCATTGCGTTATATAATCGATGGACTGTTTGTCTACCAGTAATTACATACTAAAATCCATGAACTGTATGAGCTATCTATACAGATGACGTCATTGTCAAGAAAAGAATGAAATTTATAAAACAATTCTCAAATTCGTGTCGACATACTCGAACGTTTTACTTAAATTACTATATACACCTAATAGAGAAAATCGAAAAATCCACAAAAACGAACTGTAAAGAACTTTATTTTTGATAATCAATAATTATAATGAATAAGTGAGGAACATCAGAAAAAAAAGTAGCAAGTGTAAAAGTTTAATTTGAGCTTTCAGCACCGATCGATGCTTTTCCCGACAACCAGCCGATTTGTGAACTGTTGTCAGGTGTAAAAGAAGTGACATATCCACTTTTCCAATGCCGTTTCTTGAGATATAATTCATGTGCATAAATAAATTTGATTCCATTTTAACCCTCTGTGCATATCTGGAATCAATTCAAATTTCTCACTAGTCGCAGGCAAAGCATTGAATGTAACTCTTGCTGCTGTTAGCAAGGAAACTCAATACATACTTCTTTCGCTATCTTAATTCATAATCGAATATGATAATTCACTTATTCAATTTGTGTATTTTATTTAATTGAAGAGTAAGTTCTTGAATCTAGCGTTTATTCTCGTTAATTTGTTCTCTTAAACAAATGTTTTCTGTATGTGTCATAGCAACATCACTTCTTTTCTAAACGAGATTGCTATCTTGACGAATTAATTCAATCAATGTACAACTACTGGTATGATTATCAAAATCTTTCGTCAATATTTTTAATTGACAGCCAGGACATTGTTAAGACTGATAGTCATAATCGAACTCATGTTTCTTTAGTGCCTCATACGAAACAACCTATGAAGAACAATACAAGGTTCGTGTTTATAATGTGATCATTATCTGACAACGTGTTAACAACCTTTTTTTGATTGATAATAACAAGCAAGCTGTAATTGAGTAAGTAGCTTAGCAATTAATGGAGGATATTTTTCGATCAGTATTTGTCTAACATTGATTTTCACATTTATTTGGATTATCGATAGAGCACTATCGATTAATACATGGTGAACAGAAAGATGTCTCACATGATTGATAAGGAACTGGTTTCCATAGTACATCATGACAAATAAAACACTTGAGATGACTTTGATACCAGATGCATGAGGAACACGATCAGAAGATGTACTTTTTTGTTCCATGGTTATCATCTAGACAAAATGAAAGGTCAATTATTGACGGTAATAAACTTTTCTACGCGAGTTATAAACGAAGTTTTGACTAATTTGGGTCTTATCGGCCACTAAATGTAAATCTCTGGGTAAAGCTCAATATTGATTTATTTTATCTTTCCCATTAAACATGCATTATTTTACTACAACATTTAGTCAGATTGAATAAATAGAAAATTTTTTTCACTTTTTCTTACCTTGTTTTGCGTCGATCTTACTACAGTCAAATGATAATACAACACTTGAATGTCCTATTCCAAATTTCTTCTGCGTATATGATGCACAAAAATAATAATCACTTAATCCATGCATAGTTTCATCAATTCGTTGAATATCTACTGGATATCTCCAGTCTGTGGATGTAACATTATAAGGTAGATATGAGGTGTAGCTTGTTTTACGAACCAATTTGGTTGAGTAGAAAAAGACATAACGCGTGAATGATCGTCAATAGCATCTAGGAAATCTTCTAACATTGTATCAAGATAAGTAAAATTATAATAGGTATTATTTTGTGATGGATCATATCGAATTTAAATAAATAATCATTTTATTGTTTTTTTTACTTAAAGAAGATCAAGTATTTCTTAAAACCAAAATGGTAATAGATTAAAAATATTTTGAGAAGAAAGGAAAAGAAAGTCTGTAAATTTATCTAACGATGGAACCGATTGAACTGTCAAATCACTTTTAGCCTCGAATTGTATGCATAAGGTAGATTACAGCAAAATATGAAAAACTACAAAAGGAAATATTCATTTGAATTGAAATTTTTAGAATATTCTACTCACAAATGAAGCTATCTATGACTCTCGACAGAGAAGACCTACATGCACTTATTCTTTGGTGGTTTTTTATACTTTGATGTAATCTACCTTATGCATACAGTCCGAAGCTAAAAGTGATTTGACAGTTGAATCAACTCCATCAGTAGCATATTGATCAAAATTGTTGTACAGTCTACGACTTTTTGTTCTTAATAGAATTTATAAAGAATCAATGTGTTATATAATAAATATTCTTATTTTGTATTTGAACTTTCTTTGATATAATTCTTTTATTTAAGAAAACAATTTTTTTCTTATATAAAATATTCAACATAAGATTTTTCTTTTTTTATAACTACTTACTATTAAATTATACATATTTGTTGAAAGTCTTTTGTTCTAATATGAAAAAATTTTTTAAATAATTAAGATCTGTCTACTTCATTAAAAAATCTTTTTAAAAGAATTTTTTTCTGTTAAAAATTGATATGATTTTTAAAAAAAAAATACTTAATAAATGATTAAATATTAATTTTGTAATGAATTAAAATCATATCACATGACATGTATTGGTTAATTAGTAGAAAACAAAAAAAAAAGAAAAGGGATTTTAAAGGAAAGAAACAGAAAAAAAAGAAAAAGGAAAATTTTATTGTTATTATTTAAATATTTAAACTTAAATTTGATCCAGGTCCATTTGAATTATTATTGGAAGAATTTATATTCGATGTTGTAGGTGATAAACGTGATGATGTTGATAATAATTTATTTAATGGTTGAGATGAACGTGATGATGATAAACCTCTTGAACGTATATGAATTTGTCCACCATAACGTATTAAACGTTTTTCAATTTGATCAGCTGTTAAATTATCTTCAAGAATTTGTTCACGATTATTTGAACGTATCCAAACAAATATAAATGATGTTGATGATGATAATGTTGATATTGATTTTAATAATATTTGTTGTTGTTTTATAACAATTTGTAATAATTCATTTAATGTTGTTTGTTTATTTGTACGTAATTTAAATGGTATTAATGTATTTGATGTTAATATAGGAATGTATATTGTTAATTCAATTGGATCATTTGATTCAATTGCTGATATTGTTGATGCACGATTTGATATAAAACGATCATTCATATTTGTATCATTTTCAATAAAATCACTATCAATTGATGTTTCATGTAAAAATGATGATGATAATGATGTTGATGTTATTGTTGTTGGTAAATTTAATGTTGAATTACTAAATTTAACTGTATCTAATGCAGAATCTGATGCATAATTTGATGATGATGAATCTGTTGCTGTTATTTTTAATTGGATATTTGATGGTGTTTGAAATGTTAACCAAGATTTAAGAGATATACCAGCATAAGATTTATCTTTTGCACAATTAATAACATCAACAAGCCAACGTGATGAACGCCATATATCATCTAAATCTTGTTGACATGATAATAAATGATTAAGACGATAACGTGATTCATCTAATTCATTTATTGAAAATGCTTCACGTTGACTTTGTTGTGCACATATTAATTCAAAATCAAGACAAATTGATACACGACTATATTGACATATAAAACGATAATTATTACTTAAATGTTGCACTAAATATATATATATAATTTATTTATATTTTATATATATTAATAAATAAATACTTACAAACTTCAAATATATATACAGGTAAATACATAAATGGTGTTAAACAATCAGTTGATATTGAATGACGAGGATTTGATGATGATGGAGTTGATAAAACATTTACTTCATCAGCTGTTGACATTAAAATTATTAAAGAAAGATCATCACGAATTTCAACTACTTGGGCATCATATATACGACTATTGGAAAAATGAGTTTCTGGAAGATCTAAATAAATTATATTTAGTTATTATATTATATTCTCACAAAGCATGATGTCAGTCGATCATATAATAGAAGATTTCTCCAGGTCCACTAATCGGCTCAAGAAAAAAAAACTATATTTTGTCCTTATAATAAAGAAGAAAATCTTTTTCTAATTCATTTTTATGCCTAAATTTCATATATCCTTTCATGTATTCTATGAACAGGTAATATTTTAAACTTGTTAGTTTGATAATAAGAGTTTTAATTTGATCTGGATATGTCTAGCTGATATAATCAACAATACAAATATCTTTATTGTAAAAGAATAATAATAATCATTGATGAAGATGAGATTAACCAGGTATCTCATAACTTATTCTTTTTAAATAAATGACATTGCTCAAATTTAATAAAATTGAGGAAAACATCTTTTCTTAGATTATAGAAAATGGAATTTTTGCATGATAAATAGAATTTTTGCGGCTTGTAATAACTCTAAAGATAGAATTGAATTCAATAAATTTTATAGAATTCAAGCTAAAATTTACGTGAATTATCGATATGTTTGATCTCTTTTATTCGAAGTTCAAAGTCAGACAAATATTCTTCTCTTATAATATATTTAATCTAATGCAGTTATTAATCCTAATTCTAAATATCGCTTTGCTTTTGAATTTGAAACAAAAGAAAACAAATTGTTAGGTTAGTATGTCCTTTGTTTTTTTACAGAGTTCAAGCACTACAAGATCAAAACCATGTTTAACAGTATTACAAACCAAAAAATCATATTTATCATGCAAATCTTTCATTTTCTATAATCAAAAAAGGAAAATACTTTCCTTAATTAAGTCATTTAAATAACTAATTTTGTTTTTCATGATCTTTCAAATAAGATATTATCTATTTGAATAACAAAAATTTTTTTTTTATTTATAACTTACTAAGCATAAGACATAAATCTTTTGCAGCTTCTTGAAATTGTGTTTTAAAAAGTGAAAGAGCTATATCATCTGATTCATTTTCTGTAGCGATTTCATCATTATTATTTATCGAATTTTTATGTAACCATTCCCATTCTTCTCTACAAAATAAACAGATAGATAAAAAAAAAGAATTTTTAAATAAAATAAAATTAACCTTGATACATTCGCTACTGAACGAATTTTTGTACATGGTAATGAACCTGGCATATATCTATTAACCATAACACGTACACAATCAACACTATTTTGCATTTTTAAATAAGCAACATATAAACCCGGATCAAGACGACGCATTGATGCATGATAAAAATCAATCATATCCTTTAATAAATAAATAAATAAATAAAAAAGTTCTATTTTATTCTACCGGAAGTTTATCAATTATTTGTTGAAGACAAGAATTATTTATTAATGATTCTGTTTCTTTAATTGTTTCAAAAAATTTTGCCATTGATACCCATTTTAAATTTGGTGGACATGTATTTATACGTGTATCTAATGAATTATTTGATGATAAATCATTTATTAATATAAATGCAATATTTCCATCATTATCACGAATATATGAATGATGAAGACGACCAAGATTATTTATTTCTTCTAATGTCTATAGAATAGAATAAAATACAAAATAAAAAAAAACACATAATTTATTTTTTCATTTTACTTGAAGTTCAATAGCTGCTTGAACAAGTTTCATTCGAAGATAAAATGTTGTTGCACTTGAACATCGTTCTAAATCAGGTCTTAATGTTTTTAAATCATCCCAAACAAATGTTAATTTCATAAACCATTGAAAATCTCCTAATAAATTTAAACCATAATTTTCATCAACTTCAACCATTGGTAAAACATCTTCATTTGTTACTAATATTCGTTCACCATTTAACATAACTGATACTAAATAGAGACCACTGAAATATACAAAAATATGTATTTTTTTTTTCTTTTAAAACATATTTTCTACCGTTTCATTGTTTTAGCTAATCGAGGATAAAGTTGAAATAATTGTCGAATATTTCGTCGAAGATTTCCATAACTTCGACGACGTGTTCTCATTGAATTTGCAGATGTTGACATTTCAGGTGATTCTAAAATTTATTATAGATTCTTTCTTTTTATTTTTAATGATATCATATCTCTATTAAAGAATTATTCTTGCAATAGTTATAATTTATTTAAAAACAAAACACCTTGAAATTTCATTTAATAATATTAAAAACTTTAATACATTTAAAACGTTAGTAAATATTGAAATTGTAGAATATAATAAACTTACCATTTCCATCACCTGTTCCATTTGTTGTATAATTTGAATTTGATATTGTTGTACCAATAGCTCCACGTTCATTAAGAATTTTTTCCGGTCGTATTTTATTAAGAATTTCTTCAAAACGTAAATCACATATACTCGGACGTGATGTTTTTGAAAATTCACGCCAACCTATAAATTTTTGATGAAAGAAAAAAAATAAAACTAAAAAACAAAAATTTAAAATATTATACTTGATGGAACACAATAAGGTGGATTAGGAATTGCTGTTGGACCAAATCCTCGCATATTTCCAGCAGATACACGTACATAACATTTTTGTCCAATAGGTAAATCTCGAATAACATATTCTCGAAGAAAACAATTTTTAACAATATCACTATGAACAATAATATTTGATGAAGAATTTTCATTAAAATTTTCATCTTGACACCATTCAACTAATAATAAAAAGAAAAGAATTGTCATCAACAGATATAAGATTAAAACAAAAAAAAAAAAAGGAATTTCTTATTCGTACTTTTATATTTAATAACCATGGCTCCATTAGATCTATGTGGTTCATCATACGTAACAGTTATACTATTAGAACCAGTAACCATTAAACGAACATTTGTTGGTGCATCTGGAATGCCTTAAATAAAGAAAATATCTTCTTTTTTATGATTATTCATTGATTAAATGTATATAATATAAAGATAAGAAAAATAAATTTTTATGTAATTAATCATTTTTTTTTTATTATTAATCTATGTAAATGTTATTCATACATATATTTGTCATTGATAAACTTACGTTTTTGATATTTTTCTTGACGATAATAAAAATCTTTAGATAAATTTGGTGAATATAATGGTGGTGCTGATGATGAAAGATTTTCATTAAAAATATTTTCACCAGAAAATAAACTTTTTCGACGTGTTTTTGTTATAAATCGAAGTGCTGTTTTAACAATTAAAGCTCGATTACGAAATTTTTTATTTCCATCCATTAGTTTTCTTTTGAAATATTATATATAAAAATGTGTATATATATATTTGTTTGTAATTGAGATATATACCGTACGAGTTACACACGATAGAAAAAAAAATAATATAGAATGTCTATACTCGTTTATTTTTTTACGTGTCTTGTTGTTGCTCACATACATAAAGGAGGAAAACGCGAGAAACGATATACTGATGTTCTTAACACTTGGATAGTACTTTTTTTTTTTTCTTCTTCTTTTTCTTCTTTAATATAAAAAGAAATAAGCAAAAAAACACAGAAAATCTTGTAGAAAAGGAAATTGTCATGTTCAACTTGATGAAAATTAGTCATGCTGCGTTAGTTACTGATTTTAGTGATGAGAAATGAAAAGGAAATGGCTTCACGTAATGATTATCTTTTTCTCTATTTGTATGTCTCGCAATAGGATATGTTTGTTAGCTTCGTTTGTCACGGATCCTATTATGTTGATGAAATATAACTGACTAGAAGGTGAAAAAAAAAGACAAAATGAGTCTGGAAGAAATCTTATTAAAGGAGAATCATATATATATGACAAGAGAAGAAATAGAGAGACAGAGAGAGAAAAAAAAAACGGGAAAAATACGTCATTATTGCGAACTATTTTGATTTCTATTCTTTTATTTTCTCTTATGTGTCATCATTAAATGGCCTTATTATATTTTATATTGATTGTTGTAAAAAAAAACGAGGCGGAAATGAGAAAATATAAAATAGTTGAGCAGATGTGTTGTTTTTTTTTTTTGTTTCTCACCTGCTTGTTCATAATTATCTTTCATTTGTGTTAGAGTTAATGTTCGTTGTTGATAAAATTGTTGTTGTTGTTGTTGTTGTTGTTGAATTTGTAATTGTTCTTGTTGTCCTTTACTTGTTCGACGATGACGTTGTTGATTGTCACTTGATGGTGATGAACGACGTATCTAAGAAAAATTTATCGATTATAAATATTTATATATATTATAAACATTATTCTATACTTGAATATCATCAGGTGTTAATTTATTTGATGAAGATTTTTTTATAGTTTCATCAAAATTTTGTTGAGAAAAAATTGTTAATTGATGACAAATACTTTTATATCGACATTCTTCAGGTTGAACTAAATATTTAATAATAAAAATATTTTTATTTTAAATTAATTTTTATACTTTTAGAACTTTCTTCACCACCATATTGCATAAGAAGTCTAATCATTGATATATTATTTAACATAATAGCAATATCTAATGGACACCAATCATATTCATTATATCTAATAAAAGAAAGAAAAACTTTGTTTTATTTTTGTTTTTTTTGAAAATATTAAATGGTTGTATTAAAATGATTTCCGGTTTTTAAATAGACTAATTTTTGACATAAAGGATGTTAAAATGTCACCATGTTCCGGTGAAAATAAATAATAATCGATTTTCTTAATCTTTATTTTCCGTTTTGAACAAAAAACAAAATATTCTTATTTTGTAATTAACACAATAAAATATAAAAAAAAAACGAATTTTTTTCTTACGAATTAACAAGATTTTCATTATTTTGTATAAGTTGTTTAGTTGCAATTAAATCAGATTCTTCAACAGTTTGAAAAATATCTATTTCGAAAAATAAAAAAAAATTTTCATTTAATATTTTAATTTAATTACTTTCATTAGCTAATTTATTATTTGAACTATTTAATGCTGCAGCTGCTGCTAATTTAAGTGCATTTCCACTTGATGTATTTTTTAAATCAACTATTTTATTAAGTGAAATACTTCCCGTTGTATTACGTCGTCGAGATAAATAAGATGTTAATTCGGATTGTTGACTTTTAGGTAATAATAAATTTGGTGGTGATAATAATAAATTTTCACCTGTATCATTACATTGTTTACAATTATTTGATGATGATGATGAATTTGACCAAGAATTTTTTGGAGTTGTTGGAGCTGTTATTCGTCGACCAGCAACAGTATATTTACTAAAATAAATATTTAATTTTTTTTGTTTTTTAAATTTTAACTTACTTAAGTGTATCATTTGATATCGTTGATGAAGTTACATTATCATCAGACTGATAAAAAAAATATATATTGATATAATTTGAATTTTTTTTAAAAAACTTACAGATATTGCCATAGAATATGGACGAGTTTTGGGACTAAATTGTCGAAAAAGTAATTTTTGTATTAGATTAGGACTTCCAGATGGAATTGAAACTTTTGAATCATCTTTATTAGAAAAAAAAAAGAAAAGGTATAAGATAATATTTCGTTATTTAATTATATAAACCTGTTGTAGATGTATTAGAATCTCCAGTTGATAATTCAAGTTTAACAAGAGAAAAACGTCTCATACCACCATGTCGTATACGATTCATTGGTGTAGATTTTGATGATTCTATATTATTATTATTATCATTAGATAAATTTTCTTCAGATGATATATCACACGTTGTTGATTTACGAAATTGACGTCTTCAAGAAAAATAAAATAAAATAAATATATAATTAAGATTTAAACTTATTTCTTCATATTTATTCATGTTGAATTAATAGAAAAAGGAAAAGAAGATGACAATCAACTAAAATCACTGAACAAGTCAAATTATAAATATATTTAATGATGTTATTCAAAATATAATATTATAGAATAAATAAATGAAAAAAAATAAATAAATATATATATTAAACTATTCTTAGAACTAAATTAAAAAGACCAATTATATATATATATAAGAATTAATTGCGTATATAATCAATAGATTTTCTTTGAAAATGTCATCTATATATAGAATATTATTTTGATAGTTTCAATCTGTTTATCAATATAAGATTGACTTATTGTTGGATATCATATCATTTATCTCTTCTAATAAATAATATTGTATCTTTGTCTTAGATCAATTTCTATATCATCGATCATAGCAAAATTGATTAACAATATTATAAAAAAAACAAGGAATTTTTTATCTTTCTAAAATGAAAATTATGATGATATAGAAATAATAATTATTTAATATCATATGAATACTATGAAAGGATTATAAATATTATTGATCTGACAATCACTTATTAATGATAAAAGAAAGTTTTCTTACTTATAAATCAATGTATTATCTAGACATGTAAAAAAATATTTTTGTCAAAGAGAATACTTCAATAACAAAAGATGATGAAAGATTCTTTTTTTTTTTCCTTCTTTCTCAGATTTAACTAAATAGATTTGATCAAATAATTATTTTGATAGATATTGATATAGTGAAAATTGGTGATGTGCATCCATTTCACTTCCTTTTATCGACCGATGAAAAGCAATCTCCGGAGACTATCTTCACATATTTTCATATGTATATATAAATTGAGTTGATTATTAAAGATGACGGATGAAAATAATTTGTTAATGAATAATAATAAAAAGAAAAGAAGGGAAAAAAAACCGACCTTAAAATGTTCGGTTGTTTTGTTGTAGTTAATATTTGTCGACATCGATTACCAAAACGAATAATACTTGAACGTCGTTTTGGTTTGTGTTCATTTTCCGATGATGATGAATTATTCATATTAGATATATATATATTTTTTTACGATTTAGAGAAAGAAAGGTAGTAACAAAGAGATTTATATTCTATCGTTGTTTTTGTCAAGTGGTTACATCCGTAATTGTTGTGTTATTGGAAATTTTTCTCATAGTGTTTTTGTTAAAAAACTCGTCCGTCCATGATAACAATAATCATGTTCATCAGTAATGCAAACCGAAGGAGATAAACGAGAAAGAAAATAATATTACATATACATTCAATGTTAGTAGAGAAGCGATTATCAACAACAAGTTGATTTCCGGAAAACGAAGAACATGTGGATGTGTATGAGGATGACGAACAAGTGCGAATGGAATGGACGCGTTTTAGCGTGAACAAATTTTTTTTTTTTTGCCGTCTAATCGCGTTTCATTGCTACGACCGAAGACCTTGTGGAAATAAAAGAGATCGAGCGTGTTTCTATACGCAAAAGAGACACAATCCGTTTGATGATCAAAATAAGGAAAATAGTAGTGCATAGAAAGAAAGGAAGTACAAATACAAACATGCGTTTATCTATTCAGAGTTCTTCTTTTTTTTTCTTCTTTAGAATAAGTTTTACATCATTAAAAAATAAATGTCTTGTTTTTCTTTTTAAGATGATTGATTAATAAAACACAGATTTTATAGTCTTATCCTAGATCTTACACAAGCTTAATCTTTTGATGATAAGACATGATGTGATGAACTATATAAATTGCAAAAAAAAGGAGAAAAGAAACTAAAAGAATAAATAACGGAAGTAAATATAAGTCATATTCATCTATCGAGTTAGGAAAGATAATCTTGACTTTTTCTTATTTTTATTTAAGTAGAAATTAATTAATATATAAAATATTTGATTGGATCATAGATGAAGACTACGCATTAGATATCTAAACAATTTTGAGTCATAATCATTAATCATTGCCATTCCAACTGACTAGAACAGAAATCTTTTCAGCATGTTTTTATCATAAAACAAACATTGAAGAGAAAAACTTTTCTTTTTTTTTTTTTATCAATTATTTTCATAGGAAAATAGATCGAGAAAGAGGAAAAATGACATATATAAACATAAACGACTTGGTTCGTTTGTTATTCAACCAAGAAAAAAATAAGGATATTAACATTAATCTCTAATCGATCCTGATAGACTCACAAGATTTTCTTTTCCTTCAGTCGTCATATAATATACATATATCTTCATCAATAAAATGTATATATATATAAATCATTATCAATACAATTCTAATAGAGATAGGATTATATTGATTTTTAGAAATAGATTTTGTTTTACCTCAATAAAAATGTTGTTGTTCAATGTATGAAAATAACTTTAATAAATATGTGTTTCTATCAATGATTTAATATGAATTAATCGAAAGGATAAAAAAGTCGAGAACAATGATAAAGAAAACAATGGACGATAATATTTTTCTGTTTTTTCTCGTTTTGGATATCTCCAGCATAACTTGTATAATATTTATTAATGTCAACGCTAGCCAAAGTCAAATAAGTAATCAGTCAGTCAACCAGTCAACTAGCTGCGAATGTCAACAACAATAACGAAAGGAATAATAAAACACAATGTAGACGAACAACCCATTCATCTGTCTTACGCTTTATTCTAATGTTTATACCATCAAAAATATAGACGTGTTTATGTGTGTATAGCGTGCGCATATTCAAGGGTCAAATACTTTTATTTTTTTCCATTTCATAATTTAGTAAATATTATCGCAGGATAACATTTACATATTCAAAGAAAACAACTTAAAATATGAACAAATATTAAGAAAGAAACAAAATATATAAAAATCTCATTATATTCGCTACTATTGAATTAAATCACTGTGTGTCATATTCTTTGTTTTCTTTCTTCCTATGAGAATATTTTGTATTAGTAACACAATGTTAATGTGTGTTATATCTTTAGGGAAAGTTCTTTTGTTTTCTATTATCGACATTCTTTTTCTTTTTTTCTTAATCATAATATTTCAAAGTTCTTTGTCACTCTATCTATCAATATAATAGATAAAGACAAAAAAAATGCACTAAACTAGTGATTTAGTTAGTGAACATCGATGCATACAATGACATGACAATCATTACTAAGGCAATCGTTTCTCTTCATTGAGATAGAGTGTACGTCAACTTATATCGATAATTCAAGGTTTTTATCTTCTTTTCTATCATTACATCAAGGCAATATATATCCATATATACTCTCAATCATCAATTGCGTCATCTTATAGACAGTCAGTCATATAAATGGCTATATGCCATTTAATATACATATTAAGATTTATCCAAACATGTGCATAAACATATCTTAAAAGTCAAATGACTAGACTTTTGATCAAGGATAGTTACCTAGTTATATGAATATCATCTAACTAACTAAAATCATATAAGAAATAACCTTCGAAAACTCTATTTTTAGTTGCACACATGTATTCGATAATCTCTTGACGATGAGTTCGTCTGCCACCTATATATCTGCTAACTTCTATCAAATATAATAAAGCAAGACGTGTTACCGATAGATGAAGACAAGAAAATCAAGATAGATGAATGATATGAATGAATATTATTATTGTCATCAGTAAAAAAAAAAAAACTCTCCTAACTCTTTGTTTTCTACTAAATGATCGATTGAATATAAAGGAAATCCTACTTATTATATTTCTTCTATTACTTAAAAACAAGAAGACATTGAAAATAAGTATTTTTTTTTCTATTTAATAACACATCTTCTCCTATTATATTCATTAATAAAACTAAAGTTCTTTTGTTCTGAACAGCTCTTATTCATAAAACGGTAACAATGTAGAAATATGATATTAATCTTTTTTTTCTCCTTCTATATATTTATTATATTGTCTTTTATTAATTGATGCTATTAGAATAGATTCAGTGTATATACTTGTTGTGTTAATACAGATGACAGTTTTAATACTTGCTGAATTATTTTTCCTTTTTTTTATCGCCTGACAGACAAACACATTAAAGAAGAAAGTAGCGGTTTCTTTTAAAAAAAAAAAACGGATATCCGTTTTTTGTATAAAATGGTTAATTGAAACTAAAATATTAACTCTCTTACCTTACAGATGAGATGGAAAAAAAAGAGAAGGAAAGAAAGTAAGTAATGGTATTCATCTGTCTATTTTTATACTGAATTATCTATAAATATTTTTTTACGTTATCATTGAAAATACAAAAATAATAAAAAGCAAACGACAAGATTTTTCAATTAACTGACCTTTTCTTATTTGTGACAGCTGTTATTGTTGTTGATCGTGTTGTTCGAGAATTTTTATTCCGAATACTATCACGCACATATCGAAATTCACCATTACCAATGACATTACTTATTTGTTGGTATTGTTCAACACCCCCAAATGATGCTCGTTTTTTGACATTTGTTGATTGAGAAGTTTTTGAAGAACGAAATGACATTAATGATGAACGACGATGTAATAAAGACCTTTGTTTTTCTTGATGATTATCAACTATTGATGATGATGAGAAATTAAAATGTGTTTTTAAATGTTCTTGCCACCATCGATACAGTTTAATCCAATTATCTGTTGCAGACATATTCTACAAAACAAAACAAAAAGCAAAGAAGAGAAAATAGTGAAGTAAACTGAAATGATATATTATAAATAATAATTGTTCTTCTATGATGAATAAATAACGAATAGTCATACTATTCTATTTTGTGTATGTTCTTTCCGGTTTCTTTTGTCATCAATAAATGAGAAAAAGGGAAAAGAAAAATATGAAGGAGAGGCTATATAGTCAGAGTAATCGACAGTGACGACAAGCAAGAAACAGTTCAATACATGGCTATACTCTCATCTTCTCTATACACATACCACACATCTCTTTAGTGCACATAATTGCCACTCCTTGTGTCGACACACGCCGAAAGCATCGAAAGAAGAGAGAGAGAGAGAGACATGCATACACATAAATCAGAAGTGACGCTTTTTCTCACTATATACTAAGAAACCCGTTAAAGGAAGCAAGAGTTAGCTACTATCATAGTTTATTTATAACCGAGCATATGACCTTCATTCTAGTCGCACAATGTTAAGCCATTTTTGAACTAAACTCGAATAGAAAAAGAAATTGTATGCTCCTAAAAAAAAAGGAAGAGAGAGAGAGAGAGAGAAGAGGAGGAGGAGGGAAAAAACGTGAGTAAATGTCGCTCCCGGCATAAAAAAGAAAGAGCTAGGATGAGCGCTATGCTTGTTATTAAGAACAAGAAGGCGGATCATTTTATAGTAGATATAGTAAGAGAAGAATAATTGCATCACAATATCAATAAGCAGTCGACCAGAAAATGAACGGAACAAAGACGAACGTTCAGCTCAATTTTTTTCTTATTTTCCTAAAAAAAAAAAAGATAAATTGTCCTTCATCATATATGCATATTTATGACAGATAAGAACAAGAAAATGATAGAAGGTTCACAATAGAAAAGATGCAGGCATCAACCTTTGGTCTGCCTCGTATCGAATTGTTATCTTGCATATCCACTAAGGAAACAGATGGGTACAAAGTTAATTGTGCCAATAAATAACACTACAAAGAAGTCGAGATCAAGGAGAATAAGAAAGAAAAAAAAAGTGGAATATGTGCTTTATAATATCTCTCATTCATATTGCATCTGTGTCTATATATATATATATATGTTGACGACTATCATCATCACGAATACTATGTATATATTGAGGTCAATCAGCTCAACTTGATATAGTTTCTCTTCTATTTATACATAAAAATTTCTCTCACTCTGATCCACATATGTATAAATATATATGTATTCCCAAAAATAAGAAACAGCTCTCTCTCTTACATAAACAGTAACAATGTCAACAAGCAAATATTTAGAGTTTTTGTCGATTTGACAGGAAAAAAGACTAGACAAATCGTAATCATCAAAGATTATTATTCTTATTTATATCTCATAAGAAAAATGTTATTACACTAATTATCGTTATTTATCAAAACCAAAAATAGATCGTTATTTCTTATAATAAAATGACGTTGAATATGAATCATGATCATTCTGTTCTTATTCAAGGTTGAATAATGAATCAACAGATATTCATATAAATGTTATTATATGATGACTATGTTGCGTAGGATTTATTGATTAATTTCAGTTGATGTTATGAATTATTCAACAATTAATTCTAGAAAAATTTCCTTCTCTCTCTCTAGATACACACACTTCACTTTTTTTTGCAGCTAATTTACCTCTATTATATTAATCAAAACAGTACAAGTTCTTCAGAAAAAAAGAAGATTAATGTGAATTTATAAAGATAAATTTTCTAGACATTTAGTTTTTATTATTATAGAAATGTATTACTAATATATCATTCTATGACATCCAAAATTAACAACTTACTGTTCATTTTGTTTTTAAAATAATATCTATTATAAATAATAAAATTCAAAAAGTCTTATCGTTTACTGCATATAACTGGTTAGAATTTACTAATAATATGAAGTATATAAACTGAAATGATAGAGACATTTTCAATCATCTTTGATCGTCAATTGGTAATATATATATATATATGTGTGTCTGCATTATTTGTCTTGTATATAGCTTTATAATAATATTTCATTCCATAAGGCAGCTGATGAAAAAGGAATCGATGGGCATTTTAGTGACCTTCATTCTATCCGATTATTGATGAAATCCCAAATGGTATTATTAGTTAAGTCTATAGCCAGAAGATAAACGACAGAACCTTAAGATAATAACATATATGTATATAAATACACACAAGTACTTGCCTTTATAATAAATGCTTTTTTTTTCTTCTATCTATTTCATATTCACTATATAATAAAATATTTCGAATATATATAACTATACTAAGTAACTAATTTATACTAAAGATATGGTTCTCTTTTTTTTTTTCTTATAGAAAAAAATCCGACCTTGTATAATTCATAAAAAGATTGTTTCTATATTGGTTCATTTAATTCAAATACAATGATGAACTTATAATGTTTGCATGACGTCAATCAATTTTTCCATTGAACTGGAAATTGATCATGATTTATTATTGAATATAATCTAATCAATATAGAGAGTAGAGAGCTATGACCCAATATAGAATTCCGTTAGCCTTCATTTCAGTAAGATATATGAGTTTCATATATTTTCTATCTTGTCTTCTCTTATTACATCATATTTTCCGGATTTATTTAATCAAATATTTCTCTTTCAATTATTTCTAACTTTAACGAAAGCAAATATGAATAAAAAAAAAAAACTCAAATAAGATTTTCATTTATCTAATAAAAGATATGAATGTAATTTTTCTTAATTATTTTATGAATACTAGAATTTTTTTTTTTTTTTTTTATTGACACAGTTCTTTCGTGTATCTTTGTTGTTTGTTAACAACACAAATAGATACAAGTTTTCCTCTTTTCGAAATACGACACACATACACGAAGAACAGAAACATACATAACCACAGCTGGATGAGAGACAAGCACAGAGAAGAAAAAAAAGAAAGAAAGTGAAATAGAGAAGAAAAAGAAAAAAAAAAAAGTACACAACAATGATGTAGACAAACACAAGAAAGAGGAAACGTCTATCTCACAACCACAAAACTGACCCGCTGACGGTACGCCAGTCAAACATCAGTAGAGATAGAAAGAGAGACGTTGAACGTCACATACCAAAAAAAAAAAAAAAGAAAATTTGACCAAAAAAGAAAAAAATGTAGTCAATATGTGTGTGTATACGGATTTGAATATTTTTTCTTTTTACTCTCGAGATGCATCTTCACCTTCATCATCATCGTCATCACCGACTTCTTTCGATTCATCGTCATCATCGCCAGCACCTGCTTCACTACCACCTATTTATATAATAAAAAATAAAATACGTTTTTCTTTTCTTAATTTATATATATATATATATTGATTTTTTACCTTCTTCACTATCTCCTTCACTACCTTCACCTTCTTTAAAATCTCAAATAAAAAAATCCAATAAATTATTTTTTATATAATATTATTTAATTTACCATCGTCTTCAGAATTTTCTTCATCATCATCAAAATCTCCACTTTCATCTAGATCACCTAAAACAAATATTTTATTTTATGAAAAAAAATTTTTTTTATTCTTACCACTGGCACCAGCATCAGTTGAAGTTGGTTTACCATTTCGTTTTTTAACATCTACACTATTTGAATCTTCATCATTCGTATCTCCTCGTGATTCATCATCATCATTATTAGTTGCTCGATTTTTCGTTGTTGATGATGCTGCTTTCACCGGTGTTGCTTTCTTTTTTGTACCTGTTGTTGTTTCAGCACCTCCATTAGATTCATCATCATCATCATGAGTTCGCTAAAATTAATTAAATAATAATAATAATAATAATAAAAATCTATATTTAAATACAAATAAATAAAAACTTACCTTTTTGCCTTTGATTTCAGTTTCTGTCGACATTTTTCTTTTCTTTTAGATTAATCTATTCGATAGGAAGAAGAAGAAAAGAGGAACACAAAAAAAAAAGAGGAAAGATGAAGGATAATATATATATATATAACGACTAGTTAAATAACAAGTTATGACAATCTAAAATAATAATAAAAAACAAAATAAAATATTTTCAGTTATATACTTAATAGTTTCGTTATATTTCGTTTTAATAAGTTATATGTAACCGAGTGCATCTTTGAATCGAGAATGAATGAATAAATACGTCAAACAAAGAACGATTTTTCTTTTTCGTTCAAATTTTTCTTATTGGTCCGACGGCATACTAGACAAACTATTAAACGGCCTCCATATTGATTTATTTTATTTAAATTTTTATTTAAAAATATTTTTAAAAATTTAATCAAAATCTTTTTCTTTTAGATTAATTTTCATTATGATTATTATAAGTTCTTATAGAGGCATTTGAACAAATAATAAAATATTGTTAACAAATCATTGAATTTATTATTTTAATAATAATCAAATGAAATTTATCTTTTATTTTAAAAAGAAGATTAAAAAAATTTTCTTGTATGCTTTTTTTTTTTGCTACGAATTCAAAATTATGAATATAATGACATCTATCGCAACAGATGACAGACATTCATTGATTTCGGAATTGGCATGATACAAAAAAATTCATCAGAAACAATCGATTAGATTATTTTAAATATTTACTATATATTAATAGAGTGATTAATAGTGAAGCTAAATACATCTCAATGTAAATTAACTTATTTAGATGCTCTCTCGAAACGAAGAAAAGTTTAAAACTTAACATAAAAATTTTCTCTGGGGGGCACTTCAGGATCCTATTGTAGAGAACGACAGAATGTTAGCGACTGCTTCTACTAACAGTCAACTAGAGTAATTGAAGCAGAACCCTAATTATTTAAAAAAAATATTTGTAACAATCTTGTACCGCACACTGTACTCTATCAGAAAATGTACATATATTTTGATTTGATAGAAGGAAAAGGAGGCTATTTGAAAATCCCATCAAATCTGAAATGAATGCGTTGCTATTTAGGGTCTGTAATTTATTTTAAATCATAACCACAAAAGCATTTTAATGGACACTATGATACTTTCACTAATTTTTGATGAGCTATCAAATGGTAGGCTTGGTTTTCGTTTATCGCCTTTTACTGATGAAAACAACGGTAACCCATTTACGCTATCTATTCATTACTATATTTTAAATTTTAAGTTTTATGTTTGATGAGATCGATTACTTCGATAGCACAAAGTTCACAATTTATTAATCAAAACTACTAGCTTTCAGGGATGCTAATAAACTGTTTATTTGCTTTAGGATAGCTTGGGACATGGCTCGGTCTCTTCTATCGGTAGAGCATATTGAGTCTAAAACTTTTGAACCTCAATCTGAATCTGAATTATTATCTGTATATAATAGTTGTTTCGAAAGTGCAAGTTACTTTTCTTGATTATTTGTATTTGTTAACAAGCATAGGCTACATGTTTTCTAGAGAATATCCACATTGCTATTATAAAAATTCGATTATAAGCGACTTTTACTTTGTAAGAAAGTACCTGTTAGATTGGTCAAGAGTCAGAACTTGAACTTGATGAAGAAAAAATTTCCAAATACAGATCTGAAACCGATGGACAGAGATATTTCCCACCCAAACAGGAATCTAGCCAGGTTTAACAAGAGTTCAAAATCTTCTTCATAATCTTTGCCCCAGTTAGTCCAAAATTGTAAGGTAGATCTGTTGTTTTATCGATCGGAGTCTGTTAGGATTCATCCGATCATCTGATACTCTCAGTAATGATAAATGTAGATTACATGTGTGAGCGTGTTACTACAGTATTTTATCTGTATTTTAAGAATAATGCAATATTTGTTAGAACGTCTTTTTCTATGAGATGGTTTCTAAATCTTTACTACAAATTTGTTCTCAATCATAAGTTTCGACAACGTAAACGTTCAGAGAAATTTCAATATTTCTAGCATGGCTATAAAAAGAAAGGAATATTTATGTGATTCTGTTATCGACATGTATTTTTCTTATAAAACTTATAGGTGTTGAAGAACTTCGAAACGAACAAGCAGTTAGATAATTGAATGAGCTTCTGTAACAGAACAAACTAAGCGGTATCAGATGTAGAATGAGTCGCTTCTAGCAAAAAACGTCGATCAAAAGGATCATATATAAGATTACTATGTAGTATACCATAGCCATTTGTTTATCCGTTGATATATTGTCACTGTTGAAGAATATGAAACGTTGGAAGAGGCCGCTCAATTATAATCTCACCCACACCCTCAAGATGACTTATCATTACTTTGGTTGAAATCAATAAGCTGTATTAGATGATGGAATGGCTATGGACATTTCACACGGATAGTGGCGAGTTTGGATCTCGCTTCTGTTACGATTATTCATGTTTCGGAATAACTGATCTCAAATTCGATCCTGTTCAAACCTAGCAGTCCGAGTAATATTTCTAGCCCGCATATTAAGCGTCTGGGATTAAGGGCAATAATAGCTATTCGATGTAGTGACGTATGGATAATTTACTCACTATCGTTTAATAGGTAGTGGTAAAATAACTCGAATAGGGAAAGAATCTGGCGGTGCACATGGTTTTAGATTGAGTTTATGAGGTGGGATATTTTGGCAATATAGAAACTCTAAGTAGCAAGTTAATTATTTATTTTAAATGTCGATTTATCTGATTTCTATTTTACAAGATAACTGTGGAGAGATTATCTAATCATCTAGAACTGACGATTTATTTTATAATGTGAATGAGTTTGTTGGAAAAACAGTCGTTCTAGAGTCTATGATAATAGATAAAAAAAATCAGGCATTTCTTTGCAAAAAGAGGTGAGATAGAATATTAATCTCAAAATCAATTTCAGCCTTCTCTGCATTATAATCTGCGACGTCTAGGAAGATTTTCTTTGTATCAAAATAGTTCTTTTTTTATAAGTTTCACGCATTGCACTGTCCGTGTGATTCATCCTAGTCGTTTAAGAACATAGTTCATTGAGTGTTTGTTAAATATCAACAACATACATATTCTTCTTTCTATGCTCAGCATGTATTCTTATGAAAAAGAGAAAATATGATTCATGTGATAGTTTATGAATAACAACTGCAATAATACACCTACTCTATTCTCGGGTTTCATGTCAAGATATTCTTCAGTTTGATATTTATATCAAGTTTATTATAGATGTGCACAAGACCTTTCAATATATGATCTCAAATAGAAACAAAATATGATTTTAGATTGTTTCTATTAATGTATACAATGATATCTAATTATATTTAACAAGACTTCTTGGCTTGCATTCTAGAGTAAATAATTTTTTTTTTCTATTTGGTTGCTATTTGTTCATGATTTAAATGACGTTCATTTTTTATATCAGAATATGTCGTTTTGGTATAAATTGGTCGTGAATGTTCACCAATATTAGTATTATCCATTGAAACATCTTGTACAAATTCAAATGAACATTTTTGACCGATAGCTTTTGTACCCACATTCATATTTGTTATAACATTAGTTTTTGTCATTATTTCACTACCTAATTGTTGAAATGTATCATCAGTTGAAAGATTTTGAAGTTGTATATTAATAGCATCGATTTTCATTGATGCTTGTTGTTGTTCTTCTTTAACAATTTTTGATTTAATAATATTTGCTTGTTCATTTACTGTCATAATTTTCATTTGTGATACTTGCATTATTTGTTCTCGACATTCTTGAAGTTCTTCTTGTAATTGTAATAATTCTTTTGCTTTAATTTCATCAAGTTGAGAAAGATATTTTTGTAATAATTCATAATAATGTTCATCTTGTTTCATTTGTTGTTCTTTAGCATACTGTAAAAGAAGTTGTTGTTCTTGTTGAGTTTCATTAATTATTTGAGCTAGTACAGATTCTGTTTCTGTTGATACTTGTTGTGTTCGACGTTTAATACAATCATCTAATTGTGTATGAATATGATTTAATTTTTTAATTAATTCATCTATTTTTTCTGATGTTGATAAATTAATACAAGAATGTGTTTGAGTATTTAATATTGATTCAACATGGGTTGAATCAAGATTAGTCGAATTTTTATTAGTCCATTTTGTATTCATTGTTTCTTTTTGATGATGTTCGGCTTTACTAAATTCAGCTTTTAATGATTGTTGAAAGATTGGTGCTAACTAAAATACAAAAGAAAATTAAAATATTTAAGTCTATAAGACGAAGTATTAGCTGTTGTATAAATACCAATAATTATAGTCTTTTAACTTAGGATTCAAGAAAAAAAAAAGAATAATCGTATATTTTTGAAGAAACGCTCAATTTATTTATATTATTGTGTCACGATCAAGTACAAAAATTATTGAATTCTTGATGATTTATTATTATCTATTAAAAAACATAAGTGAAAGAAACTCTGAACTTACTTTTGCATTATAATCCCATATTGATGAATATTGATCATTATTTCTTTTTACTCTAAATCGTTCTTCTTGAACAGAAAATGCTGGTAACGGTGTTTTTGTTGGTAATATCTTATACGATTGTGATATTGTTGAAGGTGTAGAAGAACGTTTTGTTGGTGATATTGATGGCATTTGGACACTCTCATCAAACTGTTCTACTTTAGTACAGCTCGCACTACTACCCATTATTTAGTCTAGAAAAATAAAAATTAATTTATCTTGCATAAATTAAAATATTTTTGTTGATTCTTTTTTTGTATGAATATAGATGCAATTTGTACTCATTAAATCTTTACTAATTGATTTATTATTTATAGATAGATTATATCATATTGACGTACTTTGTAAATAAAACTATTGTAATGTCTAATATATTAATGAGTATGTACCAATGCCGTGCGAGAACATTTTTTGTGTCTATCTCCCGTAGAAACGGAAATGATATTAAATCTTTTTTTTATTTTGTTTTCATACAATATTTATGTAATGGCTTTTTATTATTAAGTAATTAGTCAATTCCTACTTCTAATCATAGTTTTATTTTTAATTTTAAGTCATATTACATTGCAGAAAATGTACTGTCACGAAAACTTAGTTATATGGTAATAATATATTGTCTCCAATGTAAAAAAAATAGAAAATTCAAAGGTCTCTGCAAACATTAAGCAATATCGTTCTCATAGGACATTAATATATCTATAGAGTATATGAAATATATTTTGTTTTAATACCAATGAGTGTTTTGCAATAAAGAACCAAAATTAGAACTATTTTATATAATATGAATACTATACATCATTTTTACGATTATGTATTAACTTACCTTAATGTTAGAAATTTAGAAACAATCAAATACAATAGTATTTATGTTTTGCTTGTACTTTAAGATGAATTAAAGAAAACAAATGGTTGCCTATGAATAACTATGGAAAAAGAAAAGTATTTTTTTATTTACTAACGATATTAATCCTTGCGACTGTCTTTATCGGAAACGCGAGACAATAAATATAGCAAAAAGAAAGAAATGAGAATAAGCCTTGACAACTAATGTATTGTAGAAATTATGATTATATACCTTCTTGTCTTCTAAAAATCATGTAATTCTTTTTATTTTATTTTTTTTATTTTTAATAACTCCACAGCATATTAGTGAGAACACTAAATTTGTTCATGTAAAATACAAATTATGAATTATCTAGATTCTCATTTTATTTCATTCAACATAAGTCTATGATATAAGTTTCATATACAAATATTTTGACACAATGAATATCATTCAAGTATATTTTATTCAAAGAAAAGTTTTTCATTTATTTAAATTGCATAATATTACATAGACGAACTTTATCATAATACTTCGTACATTGTTCATTACCATTATCTATTCAAATCATATCATTTTTCAAGAGATTATAATAACTAATAGTAGCACAATATATTAGATTACAGTAAATACAAAATATTTTTATTATTTATTACACATTTAATCATTCGATGATTTTTAAGCATATTCAAAATATGATTTAGATCATTATTGAATAACCTCTTTCCTCAAAATAAAAGATCATGCACGAAACAATGGTTAAATAATTATTAAAAATTTAACCTCAATAGAAGGCCATCCAAAAACTAACGATGTGCGAACACACAGTATAAGGCCATGGCCTTTTATTCTTGGAAGGGGTGTTTAATTAAAGATGACATTGAAATAAATCTCTAAAATTATTATTATTAATTGAATAAAAAAAGAAATGAATAAATCGGTTGATCATATTTATTCAGTTATTTTTATCTCGCTTAGTTCAAAATACTGATTTGAATACGCATGTGTATATATATATAGAG
The DNA here is from genome assembly GCA_022393335.1 of Macrotrachela quadricornifera. Taxonomy (NCBI): domain Eukaryota; kingdom Metazoa; phylum Rotifera; class Eurotatoria; order Philodinida; family Philodinidae; genus Macrotrachela; species Macrotrachela quadricornifera. Next base: position 84,999 of record JAJEKB010020633.1, on the reverse strand, counting down.
CTTATTAGAAAAAAGAAAGAAAACAGGAAAAAAAAAAGAAAATGTGAAAAAGAAAATGAACATAGCGAGGAAGTAGCTTCTGCATGTGTGCACACATTAGGCTCGAAAAGAAAAGGTACATATTCACACAAAATAATAAAAAAAAAGAAATACGACAACAAAGCGAATGCATGCCTAAACAGCAGAAAATAAATAATAACAAACAGATTATAGGACATCACAACTGATGAAGAGAGAGAGAGAGAAAAAGAAAAAAAAAGAAAACAAAGTAATTCAAGGTTAAGAAAAAAGAAACAAAGAAAAAAAGAACTTTAAGTAGGATCTTGTATTGAAGGATTGAATTGAAAATCATTTGAAGTTGAAATTGATGAAGATGAAGAAGAAGAAAAAACTGGTGGTAATGGTGAATTTGTATGTGATCGTGAAACGATAGCTGATACAACAAGATTATCCTCGGTAGTACTGAGCAAATTTTTTTTACGTAATGTACGCAAACGTTCATTCTCACGTTGTAGAACATCGCTGCGTGTACGTTCATTTTCTAATTCTTCACGTGCGACGCGAAGCTAAAAAATAAAAATAATCAAATTAAATTAAATTATCATTCAAAAAAAAAAAATAATTGAAACATGCATCATTCATCAATCATTATCAATACAAAAAAAAATTTTTTCTTATCCAACTTTTAAAGGGAAATTCAAACAACAAACGCAAACCAAATAAAATCAAAAATCCATGCATGAATTTCTTCACATGCAGGTAAGTTCTACCTGGAAGTGATGAAAAATTATAATTAGAAGGATTCATTGTTGACCAACGATCTGGTCGACGTTTATTACTTGTTTTTATATCATTTTCATTATATGAACCAGTTGCTGTTGATGAATCTCGTCTTGTCGACCAACGATCATTTGAATAATCACGTGAACTTCGTCGAACTACAGATGGTTCACGTGATCTATATGGCGGTGGAATTGTTGAATCTATTTCACGTTCAACAGAAGTAAAACGTGCAATAGATGGAGCACGTCCAGATTTATTTGATGATAGAGGAGGTAAAGTTGCTCCTACACCTCCTCCACTCGTTGAGGAATTAATAAGTTGTCGTGATGATGAATTATAATTTCTTCGAACAAATTCCATTGAATCAATTCGATCTTGTAAACGTTGATTTTCCAATAATGTATCATCATATCGTGATTTTAAATCACGATACTATTAATAAGATGATTTTTATTTTATTTGTATTTAAAACGATTTAGAGATGTGCACCACAACACACAAAGAACGAAGTGAAAGCGGCTGCATTCTGATCACATTAACTATTAAATTCTATTGTTCAGAATTTTTATAAAACACAATGTTTATAAAATGATGGCAATTTAGTAGTTGAGATACTCATTCATTATAATATCATAAGATGAAGTTCTATTTTTCTACATTATAGGATTCTATTCTGTAAAGGTTTCTTATTTATTAAATTATACAGATATTAAATCTATCTAATGTAGATTGACTTTACGCAAGGTAAGTAAATATATACATATAATTAAATGTTTTTTTTTCATGATATTTTAAAATTTGCCATTATTAATTGGCATGGTAATCGAGTAAGAAGAAATGTATGAAACAAATGTGCCGCCTTCATCGTATCTTTTAGGTACGGTGCACACCTCTGTAAGGAATAAAAAAAATAAAATTTGTGTTTTGTTTTTACGCATCAAAATTATCTTTGCCATTTAATCGTTGATAAGAAAGAAAAATCAAAACGAAAATATTTACCTCACGTTGTAATCGTCTTCGTTCTTGTTTAAGATCTTCTTCGATTCGTTCTGCATCATCCGTTTGTTGTTTATGTCTTTTAAGTTGAGCATCATATCGTTTATTCTAATAAATAAAAAATGATTTTTTTTTGTATTTTTCTAATACAAAAATATTTACTTCTTGTTGTAATGATAAATTATCGGCTTCTAAACGTTGTAAACGATTTTTAAGATCAGTTATTTCTTTCATTAATTGTTTTTGTTGTTCAGTATCTATTGAATTATTTAAATTTGAATTTGTTTCATTTAATTTCGGTATTTGTTTTTCAAATGTACGTAAACGAGATTTTTCTTCATCTAATTCAGATTTTAATTTAACAATTTGTTCAAATTGTTCACGTTTTTCATTTAATATTCTTTTTAATTTTTGATCAATTGATCCTTTACCAAGTGAATTAAGTAATGTTAATGTTTCTTGTGAAACGAGACCAATTGGTAAAACTGATGAAAATTTTTCTTCACTGTTATTTTCATTAGTTTCATCATTAATTAATATTTGCATTCCAGATTCCTAAATTTTATTTTTTACAGTAAAAATATTTTAAAATAAATCAATTACTTGAATTAATTTTTCTCGACTAGCTAAAATTTCTTTTAATTGATTATGTTCTTGTTGCAAATCATTTAAAGTTCGTTTTTGAAGATCAAAATCCTTTCAAATAAAAAACAAAACATTTATTTATAATTATAATGTTTTTTTTTTGTTACTTTGGATTTTTCTTTAAGTTGTCTTTTAGCTTGATTTAATGTTTCATAATGTTCATCTAATATATCTTTAAATGTATCAACTTGATAACGTAATGCTTGTTTTTCATTATACATGCTTGAATTTGCAATCATTGCTGCTTTATATTTTGTTTCAAGTTCAGTTAAAAGACGCTGAAGAACAAACAAAAAAACAATGATTTTTCAAATGAAATTATATATCAAAATATATACTCGTAAATCACGTTGTTCAATTGAACGAAGATCTACATCACCATTAAGAAATTTTTGTAATAATGAAGAGTTTGAATTTGTTCCCATTGCACTATTATTTGCTCCATCAACACTCATCATACGAGACTAATAAAATCAATTATATGTTTTTTTTTCTTTTAATTAAGAAAATACAATTATTCTTTACCCGACTTGAACCCATCGGTGTTGATGGAGTAAGTGGAGTTGATGTTGAATCACCACCATCATCCTAAATAACAGATTAAATACATTATTTTTTTGTTATTAATAATCATATATAAAAATCTTTTATACATCTCGAGCATTTTTTTCTAATTCTTTATGCCGTAATTGTCGTGCTTCACGATTTTGTTCACGCTGATGTTGTAAACGAAGTTCGGCCTTGATAGAAATGGAATCTTGATTAATTAAAGAAAAATTAATATATAATACAAACTTCTTTAGCAATAGCATCAAGTGCATGCTCTTCACCAAATGGTGCATTATGTTGATCATGAACTTTAGTTGGTGCTGTTACAGCAGCTGATTCTCTATATCGACTCGATGTCGAAGAACTCATCACATTGCCCTTATTCCACAAAAAAAAACTTATTAATGAGAATTATTTTATGATCAGTAAATGATTGTACCTGATGAAACTTTGTTTTTATTGTATTGATTCAATGAGGATCGTAAACAAAAAAAAATTTTAATGATACTCGTAATAAACAACAACGAAAACAGGTGAAATGTGGGGACGGTGGAGGAGGAAAACGACAGTTAAGGTTAATGTCATCTTATTGGGTAATAATTCAACCATTATGACCTTTTAATTGACTCTTTCTTATTTATTTTAAATCTTTAAAAAAATATTTTAATAAATTCATATGATTTTTCAAGAAAATAAAATAAATTTTTCTTCTATTTTATAAAATTTCATAGATGTCGTCAAATGATGGCTTATAACATAGATATTGTCAAATAAAGTTTTTTTTTGTGTCAGCAATGAAGTTTGTTTATATTAGTGTCCATCTAATGTCTTCTTTATAAAGATATATATATTCTTTCAGAATGTATGTATATCATTGTCGTCAAGATAAATATAGTTCAGTCTGTATGTTAAATGGAAGCAGCAGGATTTGGATGCTTTTTAAAGGGTTATTATTGCCACCTAGAATACGATAATATTGATAACACTAAATCTAATTCAAATTTATTTTTTAGTCACAGCAAGAAAATAAATAAAGATTAATTATATGGAAACAGTAGGAAATAACTAGTATTTTAGAGTTTTAGTTATCGAGACACGTTGCATGTGTCAGATAAGTACCATATTCGAAGTTAGCATTAAAAGATACACTAAAAACTCTATTCTTTATTGTCAAGTATCCACCATCCAAATTTTGTTGTTGAAGAACCCAAGGAAAAAGTTTAAATGATATAAAAGCGAAGTATTAACGTTAAAAATTCTATAATAGATATTTAACACTGGATAATAGAGATTTTAGTATACTTTTTAATACTCATTTCCAATATCATGTTTACCTTGTATATAGAACCTGTCTTGATAACTAAAAATTCGAAATACTTGTCATGTCTAACGGTTTTCCAAATATAGATGTGACCTTGATTTGTTTTCTTGCTGTGAGTAAAAAATGTCCTATGTTTGATACAGTGTGTTCATATTATCATTCTAGCCACCAGAAGAATTATACGAAAATAGAAGGATATATGCGACAAATCAGTTGTTTCATAATTCTTCTATAACCAATGTAGTATATAATTGACAATGGAACGGTTTGTATTGTTTATTAAAAAGATTGGACATAATCGAGTCAAATTAGAGCTCTCATTGCCAAACAAACAAATTTAATATTCAAAATATGTGAAATTTAAGTATAAAAATGAATTAGAGGAGGATGGCTTCACTATTGTAAGGACAAAATATGATGTTGTTCGAGCTATATAAAAGAGGGTCTCTACAAACCTTATAATCTGTCCGAACAATAGTGGAGAAAACTTCCTCTAATTCATTTTTATACCTAAATTTCACATACGTTGAATATTAAATAACTTGCTCTAAGTATGCTATGGGCATGTAATATTTTAAATTTGTTTGTTTGGCAATGAGAGCTTTAATTTAATCCGATCATGTTCAATCTTTTTGATAAATAATACAAGCCGTTTCCATTGTGAGAGAACATATTTGTATGTTATATTTTGAAATAATTTAGTTTTGGTTATCATCATTAATGTATTTTAATTTATTTTTGATAAACATACTATTCATAAAGGTTTTTCAGAAGAAAAAACAAATGTTTTGATAATATTGGTCTTAATTAGATTTGGTTGCTTTGACTGCGTATATCATGGGTATTTTGTTTTCTAAACCTTTAATTTGATAAAATCCATCTTCTGTCTTTACAGTATTTTGAAAGCAATCATATGGTGAATAATCAAATTCTTGTACAACATCGATGTGAAGATTATGATTAATGAGTGTTTGAAGCACGTCACTCATACTATGATTCCATCCAACACTTTGATTGGAGATTGGAGCATCACGATCTGCATAAGTACCTTTAGACTCAGCGACAATAGCTCTCCGATTAAAATACGATTCTTCAATATGTGAAAATGTATCATCGAACATCCATACAACTGGATGAAATTCGACCATAATAAAAATACCATTCGGTTTTAAATATTGAGAAACTATAGATCCCCATTGATTTATATCAGGTAGCCAACCAATAACACCATATGATGTAAAAACAATATCATATAATTCATCCTGATCATATGATAAATGTTGTCTCAAATCATAAATATTACAACAAATAAATTTGGTTGATTGTTCAAGCTTCATGGTTTCAGCTAATTCTCGAGCTTTATTAATAGCTCGATCAGAAAAATCAACTCCAGTGACATGTTGTGCACCACGTCGAGCAAGTGAAAGGGAATCAAGTCCAAAATGACATTGTAAATGAAGAATACGTTTACCATGTATATCACCTAATAAATCAATTTCAATTTTATTTAATGAATCAATACCTTGAAGAAAGCCAGAAACATTGTACATTGATGATACAACATGATAATCAACTTTATCGTTCCATAAACGACGATTAGCGTTAAAAAAATTAGTCATTAAACCATTCTTGTCAGTCATGTCGATTGTATATAGACGTTCTTCGACACATTCTTTTTATTCGAGGTTGTAATTTCACAATATATATTTCTCTTGCTCAATTTTTATTTTTATTTGTCATTGATAGGAGATAAGTAAAATGAGTCAGGGTTGTATAAAGACATTGGCCAAGATGCAGTAATTTTAATAAAAAAACTGTTTTCTAAATGAAAATAAAATCTATCCTTTCTCTCTAATAAAAACTTCCTTTAACAGCGAGTCTCTCCTCTATACTGTATAGCAAGATAACGAAGAGAAATTATCTGATAAATTGACGTCCCTATTCACTAAATTTCATGCCTTTATACGACATTCAATACACATACTTACATACACGAAAAATCCAGAAAAACATAAAGAAAGAAGACAAAAACAAGAAGGATAGCAGATACATCTCCTTCTTAAAATTTAGGTTTACAAAAGGGAGAAACAACTGATTATTGATTAGAGAAATGATTAGCTTTCCTACATGATTTAATATATCTGTAGCTAGACGTGTCATTTTTCATTTAAATTTAAAATAAAGGACAAGATCGATTTTTACTCATTCTGAGTAAGTAATCAATCTATATTCAAAAGATACAAGTATTTTTAAATCTTGAAATTGAGTACAAATAGTATTTTAGATCAAATAATTATTGGACTGAAATACAAATTTTTGTAGAATTGATATTGGTAATATTCCACCTATAATTCCTTTTCCTATGAATCGATTCTAACAATCATTCTTTTGTTTTACTCTTGCACAGTCCTACTTACACATCAAATTTCGTTTTTATACTTCATCTTTTTATGAAGTTATGAAGTTTTAACTTTGAAAAGATGTGAGTTTTTCACGCGACATGAGAGGAAAAATTCCCCAAAGGATTCGTGCCATTAAACTTTTTTTTTCGAGTAATAATCTTTTTACTGAATTTTTCAGTCTATTCACAGAGTACGATGGTGAAAACCAAAACAAAGAATTTTTGCCTGAAATGTTGTCCGATAACAGATCACACAGTCTTCATTATATCCTGAAAACTTTAACTTAAACAGATGTTTTTATTTTGAGACGACACGTTAGAGAAGAAAGTCATCCCTCTCTAGCAAACGCTCTAGACATAGTCTATTGTTTATTTATCTGATATCTTGATCAAAAATTTTCAGGATATAATGAGAGCTGTGTGATCTGTTATTGAACAAAATTTCGTATCAATCTTCTAAAATTGCTGCGTTACAGAACTTCATTTGTATTTAATAATGAATATATTTCTAAACTATTGAAATACTTTTGATGCTTTTCTTCATATATATACATATGTTTACGTACATTTGAACTCAGAATCGAATTCTGAATAAAATGAAGTATTTAGCTTTTCAATATATCTATTTTGAATTTTTTTCAAAAATTGTACGCTTCAGAAACTTCAAAAACTTTCCTTTAACGATTTTTCGTAAGGGACGATATTTTCACCTTTTCATTATATGTATTCATGATTACTAAGAAATAATCTGACGTTGTGAAAG
>JAJEKB010020633.1:40661-62541 GCA_022393335.1 Macrotrachela quadricornifera | reverse complement strand
TACTAGTTTTGACATAAACTGCAATTATTCTCGTCAAAACAAAATATTATTCAGTGAATTTTCATGAAAAATGTGAAAAATCATGTGTAGTGAGCAGCACTATTTTGAACTTTTCGAGACTTTGTCAGTACTTTAAAACAAATATTTTTTTATCAAAAGATGTGCCTTTCGATGCTCTACAAGAATATGCAAAATTTAGTCTAGGCTCTTAAAGAATAAATGCATAAAAGAAGCAAAAATATAAAAATATAGTATACAAAAATTGTCAAGTACACACATTATAATGAATTAATTTTTTTCTTGACAGATATAGTGAATAAATAAAATATATGGTTTTGTAGAACATCTTTTGCTCTATCTTTTGGTATAAATTAGTAATACCTTTGATGAATTTTTTCTGGTTGAAAATTTCAAAAAATAAAAAGTATGAAAATTCATGATTTCTCATATATCAATATTGTGGGTTCAAACAAGTTTTTCTCGAAAGATTAGAAGACTTTGTTCAAAAACCGTAAAACTTTGGGTTCTTAGTTAGCTTTTTATGTTCTTTCAAACTAGCTAACTTATTTCAAAATCTAAAATTTTTCGGCAACCAACCCCTATTATTTTGGATGGTCATTTCATGAACCCTCTCTTAATCACACTGGTTGACCGTTAACCGGACAAGCCGTAAATATCTTTTTAAGTTAACTGCATATATGTTAAATATTTATGAACTTTTCAGTTTAAAAACCTGATGTTTTCTTTAAATTGAAATTTATTATTAGATTTTAAATTTTCTTTGAAAACTTAATAAATATGAAAATAATTCTCCTATTTATTCAAATAATAAAAAATAAATATACTTGATTTTGGCGAGGTAAAACGAACAACTTATGTTGCAATAGTGATTACTATCATTGTGAATAAAGTAAATATTAATATATTCATTCTAGATGGATAAATAAGTGAACAAAACATTTTCTTACCAATTAGAAATATCAATTTGTTTAATATTATTACCCATCAACATTGTAAGGAAAGTTTTTAGGAAAAGTAATTAGTCCTTACTTATTCTCAGATTTTTTTGAAGAAAAAAAAACATTATACATATTAGTTTATTGGTATAACGATCATATTTATGTCAGTAGAAAAATGATGAAAAATAATATTTTTCAGTTCCTTTTATTTTTCTTCGATTTAACACGATATTTGAATATACCATGTCACAGAGCTTAGCGAGTTTGATTTGTCACTCAACATTTCAAATTCATTACACGTCATTCGGTGAATAGATTTAAAACAGAATCGAATACGTGTTAACTTCCTTTGCACTGAAATTTTTATCTTCATTGTTTCTCTTTTACCTATTTCAATGATTTAATTCAAAATAAATGTATTTATTTTTGATTTATTTTATTTACGCAATACAAAATCAAGAATACAACGTAGAGATGTATGAGGAAAATATCTTTTGATATGTTGATCGGTTTGATCCAGTGAATAGAAATATAGAGCAGTAAGTTTTTCACAATTATTTGGTCTTATATATCTTGTAAAATTGTATGTAATTTTTTTTAGTGATTGATAATCGACACAAAGATGAAAATTATTTGGCAAATTGATTTTCTTATTAAATAAAAATAATTCAAGATAATCATGATGAGTGCTAAAAAGATCAAGTCGAGTAAGATTAGGATATGAAATAATTGATAACATTTGATTATTATTATTTGATTTTATAGGTTGTTTATTATTTCGCCCTTTTCGATTGTTTATTGTTAATTCTTTCATAAATGGAAATGATTTTTGAATTCGAAGAAAAAATTCATATTCAAATGGACGTTCATCATATAATGATAGTTCAGTAACACTATTAAATAATCTATCTGGAAAATTATTTGTTATGTTATTGTAAACTTTCCATTTATATGGATATGAATAAATATGACATTGACTATATCCTTCTTCTTGAAAATGATCAATACAAGTAATTATTTCATTATTATATAAATATTCAAATGTTTTCTCAATATGTTTATTTAATAGGAAATTTGTTTGAGCAGAATGATTAATGATTGAATAAATATTAAATGTGAATTGATATAATTGTGGTATATAAACAATAATATCTTTGATTAATGTATCACGATTGATAAATTTCCCATTAGATTGTACTAGAATATTTAAATGAAGTTTTTCTAAATTTACCATCCGACGTATAAGTGACACAATTGATTTATCAAAATCATGTATCTTATCATTACAACATAAAGAAAAAATTCGTAAGTTTGGTAACAAATTTTGCTAAAAATCAAAACAAATATGATTTGATTTAAACAAAGAAAATATTAATAAAAATAACTTACATTATGTTCAATTAAGGCTACCCAAGGTACAATACTTTGAACAGTAACATTAAGTATACGAAGTTGATCAAAACGTCCATCCAGTATATCAAAACAATCCTGCATCTCTTCTACACTGACATTTAATTCTAATAAAGTTGAAGAAATAACAGTTTCATCTATCATATGAGCCGATAAAGCGTCACGACTAGATGAAGATGGATTGAATTCTAAGTATTGTAAATTATTAAATATTTTCAAAATTTTTCCAAATATATTTGAATAAATAATTCTCATTGGAAGACAATCCTTTGCATTATAAAAATTGATAAAGAGTGATGAAATTTGATTTTTGAATATATTAATTAAAGAATTTTTATCTAAATAAAAACTTTTAAAGTTAATTATAAAAATATTTTTTAAAACTGTTTTCATTCATTCGATTAAAATATCGAAGATTTGCTATTAAACATTATCATCTATATATATATTTTACTTTTTTTTAAAATTCTCTGATAGATTAGATTCTATATGATCAATGTTATGTTCTATTTCATTTATTGACTTTCTTCTAAATTAACTCTAATCTTAAAAATTTCAATCCTATATATAATCAATATATTTTATTTTTCTTATTGAAATTTATAATTAAATTGTTATTTTCATAATGATATTTGTATGAAGAGTATGTTTTATGTAGAAAATAAAAGTCAAATAAAAACATGACTTTTTATTATTAGATATTTAATTCTGAATATATAATTCGATTTATTATATGTTCAAAATAATATCTATAATAAAATCAATAAAAAACAAATGTCTTACCATCAAATAGAGACTTAGCTACTTCGGAATCGATATCAAATAAACAAAGCTTATTTAAATTAGGATAATTAGTAGCATGAAGAATACGTTCCATTGATGTTTGTTCCAGATAAAGAGTTTTAATTTGATGACCAATTTCAGGTAAAATTTTTGAACAAAATCGATCAAGTATTGGATCTGATAATGAAGAACTTGTTTTCTTGTCTGGTAAATATTCTAGTAAATATAAATCACGAGTAAAAATTGTATCATGTACAATTCTATTGAGTCGTTGATTAACACTCATTAAAGAATAAAGTACTTGAACATTGTACAATTTTTTAAATATACATAGAAGAATTTCATCGGGTAAATCATCGAACTGAAACATTGAATTTTTCATGTCTGTTTATGTACATGTATCGACTTTTCTAAGAATATATATATATATTCTATTCATTGATTTTAATTGACCGATATCGTCAATGAAAACAATAATATTCTCTTCAATTATCGTTTTGGACGGTTAACGAAAATAGTGAAAAATAGCATGACATTTTTTTCTCTTTCTTATTATTGAACAGTCGTCTTTAAGACGATATATGATAGAGACATTTATTTGTTTGCAAAAAAAAAACATTTATGAAATTTATTTATTATCTTTCGTTAAGTAATTTTAATAAATGTTGTTTTGGTTGTTGTTTTTGAATATGAAAATCTTTTGTAAATAATATTGAAAAATAGTTTCATTTTAAATATAAGTTAAAGTTATTTTAAATTATCCTGGATAAATTAATTTCAATATAAGATCTCTTTTATTTCAAAGGCATTTCAAAAAAAATTTATTCAACTGAATATAAATGATTTTTGATGAATAATTTCGTGTTTACTAAAAAATCTTTTCAAAAACATTTTCAATATATATTTTTGTCTTTTTCGTTTAGTTGATGTTGAATTGTTATATAGATTATTAATAAATAAAATAAATCTAAAATGACGTAATAGTTTATTCTAGATAGATTGCTTTTTTTTTTCTTATTCTATGCAGAAGAAGAATGTTACTTCGACTATCATGATCAATTTTTAATATAATTTCATTGTTTTTTCTTTTTGTGTACTCAAAAAGTGAGTACATTCTAGAATCGGTCAGTGTGTTCGTCCGTCCGTTTACACGCTAACTTTTCATAATCACATTTGATTGAGCTGAAATTTTGTGCATAGAATTGTCACATCAATATCTCGGTCGAGAGAAGAAGATGAGAAGGATCCGACAAGAAATGACTGAGTTATCAAAAAACTTATCATTATTGACCAGACCGTCTCTGAGGGTAGGTACAGTGATTTTTTCAAAAAAAAATTTCTTAGAATTATTTAAAACATATATGAATCGACTTAGTTTTTAACGCTGATTCTGAATATGATATTTGTTTTGAATTAAACCGTAGTTTTCTAACGAAACATTGCCTAAAAAGGGTCTCAAAATGCACAAAAAACTCCATCCAGAAATCAAATTACCTATATATGTTTCAGATGAACAATAGTTTTGAAATTTCCCAAATGCCTGATTTTGTAGCTAGTCAAAAAGACTATTGAAAGGTAAAAACCCGAATAGCTAGCTATTAATATTCGTAATTTATTATGAAAATACTGATGCTTATGTCTATCATATATCTCTTATAAAATCATGAGGTTGCTTATGATCGTAATCCTGTTAGATGGAAACACAAATCCACTCAAAAATAGCTCTTCTTATCCAATTTTTCAAGCTGTATATGAATCTGAACTAAATTTCTGTGATATCTGAAGATATCATGTCACTCTGAGAGTACATACTGAAGTCTTCTTATATACTCCAAAAGTTCATACACTATAGAATCGGTCTGTATGTCCAGACGTTTACACCGTAACTTTCGAGAGGAGAATCAGGTCATGGTGAAATTTTCTATACAGTTTAGTCTCATTAATGTTTCAGTCGAGAGAAGAAGATGAGCCTGCTTGGATGAGCCTTTTCTGAGTTATTGCAAAAATACTAATTTTCCTCTATGGTTTTTTTTCTATAGGAAGGTTGACATGTCGCCGTTCTTGTAGGAAACTTTTGCTATCGGAGTCGAATAAAACTTCATTTGTTGTATACCATTCGATAGAGAATTTTATGAGATACACAATGGCACATACTATATAAAGAAATGAGAAACATAAGTTACCTATAGAGTAAATACAATCATGCAGAAAGTGGTTCCAACGTTGTAAACGATCTCATTGACTCACAATTAGGGCTCTATCTTCCGATCACAGATATGTTACTTCGAGATTTTCTGGGTCGGATAACTCGAATGTGTATTTTATTCTCCTCGAAACCCCATTGGTTGAACTGGAGGCGTAAGCCAGTTACCAAAGCAGCGGGACATAACCTCAGTTTTTCTATTTTGGTTACCAGAAAAGACGAGATTTTCAAAAGCAGAAGAGTAAACCTTTTTTCCTATTAATTTTTCGTAAACAGAGCGGGCGTTATGCCCCACTCGCCCCTCGTTATTTACGCTCCTGAGTGGATCAAAAACGAATAAAAATCAAGTTAAGAGAGAAATAGTCTTTCCCAAGGTAACTGACAGTGGGGCGTTCAAATATGAGTTGTATTCGATCCAAAATTCTTCCGGGTGAGCAACGATCAATAGAAATCGTGTTCGTAAAGACAATTTGTTATCATAATTTTAGTGTTGAAACATTCTATAATAACTCGTCTGACTCACACTTTTTGCAGTACACATAACTTTCGGATAAATTCCGAAGTTTCCGCATTTATTCTTTTTCATTGTGTAGATATCTTAAAGATAGAATATTGAAAGATCTTTAATTATAAATTAAAATTTAAAATAAATTCTTCTCGTATTAATAATAAATATTTTCTTTGATATTATTTGTACATTAGAAATAATTGTTTGTTTCATAGATTTGTTAATTACGTGTGTTTAATATTGAATTTGTAAAAAGGTAATTTAAAATATTTTCTTGAATATATTTATATAAAAAAACGTAAAATAAGTTTGATATAATGAATAAATAATTGAAATAATATAATAAATATTTAAAAATTTTATTTTTCTAATTAAAATAAGAAAACTTTAATTTAATTCTTAAATTTTTTTTTCTTCTCTTATAATAAATGCTTATTTTATTAAATAATTAGTTAATACTAAATAAGAGTTATTTAAATAAATATACGTAATTAAAAGATAAATTCATTTAATTGTTTTAATATTTAAAACATTAAAAGAACATTTTAATAAAATAAATTGTTTTTATTTAAAAAAGACGTTTAAACTTCTGTTGAAGATATTTTCTTCTTTGAAAAGTTTAAAAGATTTTTATTTATTTTAAAGTAAAATAAATTCTTGTTTAACGATAATTTAAAACAAAATTTATTATAAAATAAATAAATTAAAAGAAAAGATAAAATATAATTTAATTTAATTTAATAAGATATTTAAATAGTTAATCCATTGACAGTGACGATTGAATTCTTGAGAAATATTTAAAATATTTTTTGATTAATTTTAGGTGAAATCGAAATTGACATAAAATTTAATTTAATATTAAATGAAAAACTTGTCAGCGCAATTCCTTTGGAACTAAAATGTGGAACTCACATATCTTTAAAAAACTGGGTCCCAGTTGAATAAACATAGGAACCGCTTTCTGTATCGTGCCTGTTTGTAATTGGGGATGTCTGTAAGAGGGAGGGGGGTAGCCGCAAAACTTCGACTTAAAACTTAAACTCACATTTTTCATATGTGAGTTCCACAAAACCGATCGAAAAGAAAATAAGAAAAATAAATTCGAATGATGATAGAATAGAGAATGAGAAAAAGTTTTCAAATTTGATGAGTATAATTAAATATCGTCCAAGGATGATCAATCATTTAAATAGAATGATTCTCGCAAAATTTGTTTCCTCGATGAAAGTTCGTGGAAATGCTCATGACAATTATTTTAGTGAAAAAAATTCATTTTTATTGGGAAAATAAATGATGATGTTAGGGTTCAAATATTCTAAAATGTCTTATCTTAAACGAAAGATCTACTTGAGATTTTTTCAGTAATTTTATTGTACCATCGTCATTTATTGACTAAATTTTAATTTATCTTAATTGAAATGATTATGATAAATACCTTCCAAAAGTCTAAAAGAGAAAAAGGAATTTTTTTGATGAAATTTTGTTTTGTTATAGGTGAGTATTTATTGTATACTCTGTTATGCGACCCATCGGTGGATTGGTATTGTTACGAAAAGATTAATTATTTCAGAGATCTTATCAATTTGTTTATTTTAATATTATTATTTAAGTTTTTGTTTTAATAATTTATTTTAAAACTTTTCTTGTTGTTAAATCCTTAAATCGTTGTTATGCATAACAGTTTATTTCAAAACTAATCGTGCTCCTTTTCACACAAAATTAGTGCATATTTATACCCGAGCTTTAGACAAGTGATGGGATATTCCAAGGGTAGATAGAATAACTTGAAATATACCTATGTTATCATATGAAAGAAAAGAGGGAAGAAATGAAGAGAAAGTGGTAGGAAAAATACCAAAGAGAACGAAAGAAAAGATACAAACTTAGATGACATCATGTATATGTCACAGTTGACATGGGAATTTAGTTGAGATTGGAATGCGCGAAAAAAAAAATTAAAAAAAATAAAAGAAAGAGAAAAAAAAATTAAAAATGAGCGAAATAAATTTTGACCAATCGCTGAATGTCCCCATGTCCCCGAATTAAAAAATATAACAAAAAAAAGTTTTAATCGTTAAAAAAAATGGAAGAGAATAATTTTTTAATCAAAAAAAACATTAAAAAGTAATAAAATAAATTTCGACTAATCGTTGAATGTCCCCATGTCCCCGATTTAAAAAATAAAACAAAAAAAATTTTAATTGTTAAAAAAAAGCGCAAGAAAATATTTTTTTAATCAGAAAAAAAATTTAAAAATAAGCGAAATAAATTTCGACCAATCACTGAATGTCCCCATGTCCCCGATTGAAAAAAAATATAACAAAAAAAAGTTTTAATTGCTTAAAAATAGCTGCGGAGAGTATTTTTTTAATCAAAAAAAATATTAAAAAATTTAGCTAAATAACTTTCGACCTCAGCTAGGCAAGATAAGGAACACTGGATAGGACAACAATGCGAGGACATTGAAAAGGGGTTAAAGATTGGGAACAACAGGCAAGCATACAGGCTAATTAAAATGTTAGGAAGAAAATTCGTGCCTAAAATAAATGTCATAAAGGACCAAGACGGCAAAATACTACAGTCGCAAGAAGAAATCACAGAAAGATGGACGAGATACTGCGGCGGTCTATACAAAGACAACGGAGGAGGAGACAACACAGTTAACACCCTCAGCATGATCACACCAACGAACGTCGAGGAGCCACAGGATATCCTTTACTCTGAAGTAAAAGAAGCAATACGCACACTGAAAAAGAACAAAAGTGCAGGACCTGATGGCATCACAGCTGAAATGTTGCAAGCTGGAGGTGAACCCTTAGTAAGACATATTCACAGACTGTGTAATAAAGCATGGCACGAAGGCACCATCCCAGAAGAATGGGGTAAATCTATCCTAGTACCAATACCGAAGAAAGGAGATCTAAGCGAATGTTCGAACTACCGAACAATCTCCCTCATCAACCACACAGGAAAAATACTACTAGTCGTCCTACTAAACAGGCTCAAGAATCAACTGGAGCCTCACCTCTCAGAAGAACAAGCAGGATTTAGGACAGACAGAAGTACAGTACAACAAATCCTAACACTCAGACTAATAGCCGAAAAAGCAAAAAGACACGGGAAAAAAATATACAATTGCTTCATAGACTTCCAGAAAGCATTTGACACGATCAAACACAAAGTCATTTGGGCAGTATTGAGATCATATGGTGTAGAGGAAAAAATGGTTACTCTACTGCAGAAAATATATGAAAAAGCCCAGTCAGCAGTACGAATAGGGAAGAACCATGGCGATTGGTTCCACACAGATGTAGGAACCCGACAAGGAGACCCTCTATCACCACTACTGTTCATCGCATACCTTGAACGAGTAATGGATCACTTGAAAGAAAGCAATTGCGGAATCATCATCAGTGGAATACAAGTGAACAATCTCAGATTTGCAGACGACATCAACTTAATAGACGAGAACTGCAATTCACTACAGAAGCAATTTGTGACAATCAGAATAGCTACAGAACAAGCAGGGCTAGTTGTAAACATAGCTAAAACCAAAACCATGGTTTTCGGCGAAAGAAGTATAGAACAAGCACTACATATATCAGGAGCAACCATCGAAAATGTTGATAAGTTTGAATATCTAGGCAGTCTGATAACATGGGACAACAATTGTTCAGAAGAGATCAGGAGAAGAATAAGTAAAGCAACAGGAGCAATGGCGTCCCTGAAACATATATGGAACGGCAAGAAACTGCGAGTTCAAAAAAAATTGAAAATCCTAACAACGTGCGTCTTCAGCGTACTACTATACGCCTCAGAAACATGGACTCTAAAAGAGACTGATAAAAAGAAGCTCCTTGCATTCGAAATGAAATGTTATAGAAGAATACTAAAAATCAGCTGGCAAGATATGATAAGAAATGAGGACATAAGAAAGAGAATATCGAAACAAGAAACCATAATAGACATAATTAAGAAACGAAAATTAAGGTTATTCGGCCACATCTGTAGAATGAACGATAACAGGCTGATAAAGCACTCCGTATTCGGAAGATTAGAGGGAAAAAACCGAAGAGGTCGTCCATGTAGGGAATGGCTGGATGACATCAAAGACTGGTGTGGACACAGCGGACAAGACCTGTTCCACATGGCGCAAGACAGGCAGATATGGAAAAAACTAATCCACATAGTGGTTGGCCCCAACGGGCGATAAGCCTATGGGACATCATGAATCATGAATCATGAACTTTCGACCAATCGTTGAATGTCCCCATGTCCCCTACTTTGAAAATATAACAAGATATGAAAAAGATTTTACTTTTAAAAATGTTCTTAATAATATTTCTTACTAAAACTATTAAAAAACATTATTTATCTATCACTGACTATGATATTATAATCCATGCATAATAAAAAATCACTATTCCAATCTCAACTAGATTCCAATCTCTACTGCAACATATGTCTAAGAAAAGAAAGAAAAAATGAATATACATATGTGTCACACCATCATTGTCTCTTTTGGCACATCTATAATATGTGACATAACACTTGTTTTTCTTTTATTTAATTATAAAAATGAAATTGAAAAAAATTTATTCTTTATTAAATTCAATTAAAAATCATTTAAATTTAGTTAAATAAATAATTAACTTTGATTATCGAAATTGATCTTATTAAATAAAAAGATTTTCTTTGATCATACTGAGAATATTTGAAAAATATTAAAATTGAGAATAAATATTTTTTAAGAAATTCAAATAATTATTTAATATTGATCTATAAATAAATAATCTAAATCTATTTTGATTAAATATTATTTATCATAATTCATCCAAAATTGTTTATCATCTATTCTAAATACAATATTCTTCTATTATATCGAACTTTTCATTTTAATGTTTAACTTAATAAAACTATTCGAAATAATAATAATTTAAAAAAAAAACAATTTTTGTTGAGACATGTTTCAATGAAGATAATTAACTAAAAGAATATTTTTAGAAAATGATTTTATAAAAAAATCTAAAACGATCAAACAGAAACTATTAATTATCTATATATATAAAGAAGAATGTCTGTCTGTCTGTCTGTTCGCTATACATTCCGTCCCTGTAAAAGCTACGATCACCAAACTTTCCATGGTGCATCCCCAGGTCCGGAGGAAGGTCTTAGCGCGGTCACTCACCGAGGGTGTGAGCTTGGGGTGTGTGGGTGTGGGTGAAATCTCACCTAGATAGTATTTTCTTAAGTAACGCTACCAAACTTTCCGCGATGCTTTTCTAAGTCCAGCTGAGGGTTGATAGAGTGCTGTTATCATTAGTAGGCGTAAAATGAGGGTGTTTGGGTGAAATTTCAGCCATATCATGTGACAATGAGATTTGCATGAATTTTTCAGAAATTTAGCGAATTTGTCGTGATTCTAAGATTAATCATTTTGTATCGATGGTTCTTTGGTCTAAATGTGAAAACCGAAGGTTTCTAATAGGTGAAAAGAGAAAAAAATGTATACAAGTGTTTCCTTGATTCACAACCATAATGTATCCATTAGTTTTCTATGACTCGCAGAAGCAACGTATTCGTTGTTTTTTTTTGACTCACAACGATTACGTATCTATATATTTAAAGAAGAACGTTTGTCTGTTCGCTATGCAGTCAGTTCGTGTGATAGCTAGCGTCACAAAAGTTTTCACACTACTTCCTTAGCTTCTGAGGAAAGTCATCTTGAGGTTGAAACCACCAAACGGGGTGCGTGGAAGGGGCTGGGTGAAATTTCATCGTGATCAATACAGATCGAGATTCTGATGAGTCTGTTCGCTATATATTTAGTCATTGTGAGAGATAGCGTCACGGAACTATCCGCATCAGTTCCTTGAGTGTGCTAATGAAAGTCGGCAGAGTGATTCGGGATGAGAAAGGAAGGCGTGCGTGAAACTTCATCCAAGTCGTAAGAGACTGTGATTTTATTCACTTTCTAATCAAATGACGCAGTTCAATGCAATTTTGAGAGTAATTGTGTCCAAAGTGGATGCGAGTGAGGGTGTCAGCTTGAGTCCGATGAGAAGAGTCCCACTGAAGTTGCCTTAAGCATGGCAGGAAAAGTTCTGTAAAAGATACTCCACGCACGGTGGGAAATGCTCTGTGAAAGATACCTCACGCACGGTGGGAAATGCTCTGTGAAAAATACCCTATGCACGGCGGGAAAAGCTCTGTGAAAGATACCCCACGCACTGCGGGAAAAGCTCTGTAGCAGAGATTCCAGGTACGATAAAAAAAGTCCTATGAAAGAGGTATCACGCACGGCGAGAAGAGTTCTATGGCGAATACCTAACGCAGAGCAGGAACAATCCTGTTAAAGATGCATGACGCATACCAGTAAAAGTCCTACCATAGAGATTTCAGGGGTGACGGCAAAATTTCTGTCGCAGATGGCTCAGCCAGCGGGGAACAGTCCTGTAGAAGACGTGTTCTGTACAACAGAAAAACTCGGATGGAAGATGCAAAACTCTAACCATATTTTATTTTGATCGGATATCTCCGCTAGTTCAATTATAAAATTGAAATATGATATGAAAATCTGAATTAAATAAATATCTTCAAATAAACAAGATTTAAAATAATTTTAACAAAGAACATATAGATTATCTTATAGATTTCTCAACAATTTATTTTAACTGGAAATCATTTTAACAAATGAAATAAAAAACACAATTCAGTCTTCGGTAAAGTAAATGTGCACTCTCAAAAACAGATTTAAACAAGGAAAATTTAAAATGAATACGAAATTATTAAATTGTATTTGAATAACATTTTAATTGAGAATTCGATTTATTCAATCAACAATTATTTTATTTTATTTTATTTTATTTTAAATAAGTTCATCAAAATTGAAAGAGAAGAAGTTTATCTTACTTTCAAAGTTTTTTTTGTTAAGATTGAAAAATAATTCAAATGAAATTGATAAAAGATTATTAGATAAAATAGAAATAAAAATTCTTTAACAGGGGATATTTAATATATTTATATTGACACAAATAACGATTAACAGATCAATAAATTTTGTGAATCAAAACTTATGTGTAGCATAATAAATATATATATATTAAAAAAAATAAAACTAAACAAATCAACAGATTTAACAATATCGAACGAATATTGAAAATTTATCAGTGTTTAGAATAGAGTTTACATTGTGAAATAAGATCTAATATTTAGTTCGAACAAACATTTTTGTTTTATTAAATAAAAATAAATAAAAAATATTTATCAAAATGTTTGATGATAAACAAAAACTTTTGTGTTGAATTAATTTCATTTAATATAGAGAAGAGAAACAAATATCATTAGAAATGTTAACTTTCATTTAGAATATTTGAAAAATGAAAAGTTTTTTAAATTAATCTTCTAAAGAGTTTAATCATAGTTAAATAATCATTAAGTATAATATAATAGAAATGAAAATGTTTTATGTATATTAATTAATATATGTTTTATCATATTAATTTATATTGTTGTCAATCTTTTTAATAGATAGCTTATGACTGAATCGAGCATTCCCGTCACGAAAAATGCGTTTCACTATGCGCAAACCTTTTCACTATTTTTTTGCGTATAATATATTAGTTTTTGATAGTTTTATCATGTCCGAAAAGAATTTCGATCGACGCATGGGTTTAAGAGTATTCCAGATGAGAATTACCAAAAAAATCAGAAAAAAACATGATAATTTAGCCTTAAATCCTATACTAAATTCTACAATGTTTTTTTATATACATTCAAAGAATGGTCACGAAGAGATAAAATTTTGGATATTGATGTTTCTTTGTATGCTCTTTAATGTACAATCATAAAGATGATAGATAAAAAATCTTCATGTGACTGTGTATCCGTAAAATGCTCGATTCAACCATGGACTGTCTCTTAATTGTTGTTAATCGCATCTATCATTTATTTATATTATTAAAATTATCAAATTTTTGATTTATGTTTGAGAACTTTTGAAATTAATTAGAATATAAATATATCCATTATCATAATTCATTTAAACAAAATTAGTTCTTGCAGAAGAAAAAATAATTCGATCATTTTTTGACATGTTTACGAAATAATTAAATTAAAATAAAATAAAATTTTGATATTCTCCCTTCAAGCTCAAGAGAAATATTTTACGATTAGATAGATCAGTTTTTATACTTTTAATGATTGTATTAAATTAATATATTATATATTAATAAAATAAAATAATTTAAATTATTGAAAAGTTCAAGAAGAATTGTTTTAATACATAAAGAGAAGAAATTTATTTTATTATAATATTAAAAATTTAATCAAAAGTTAACAAAATAATTCATCCAATGATCTACAATTGATAATGATAATGAAAGTAATAGTTTCATATAAATGATGATTGAAGAAAAATTAATTTAATTGAATAAGTTAAATATTTGTCACAGGCAAAATTAAATTTTAGGCAAAATTGAACTCAGATAGAATTATTTTTAGTAGGCGCGAAAGTAAAAAAATATTATTTCTTTTTAGCAAATAAATTCAGATTTTTACTTCAATAAAACGAATTTCAGTTGTTATTGACTATTAATTAGAAAAACGTTCACTTTATTTTTAACAATTTTGGATTTCTTTATCTATTTTCTTATTTTATTACTTTAATTCCGTCTCATCACTATTCGATTCCATTATAAGTAAAAATTCAGCTTAAAATTCAAGTTACATTTTACATCAAGCATTGTCGATTATGCTATTTATGCGATTTTTACTTTGCATCTCATTTGCACTCTTAAATATACCTTATGCTACGATATAAAATATTGCGACTTTAAGAAAAGCATGTCGTAGGAAATGTTCTTTCTTTTAGGTAGTCGTTTCGCTTTCGTCCCATTTTCACCCCCGGCTCGAGAAACATCCAATTCTTACAATCAGTCGATCTTGTCAATTTATCGATTACACTATCACAAAAGTCATGTATTCTAGAAAAAGAATTACTGACTACTAAAATCTAACAAATAATTTTATGTCGTCTCGTCTCTATCATTACAAAAACTATACTAATTAATTATAGAAAAAATTCACTGATAAATAAAATTTAACAACCACTGAATGATCCAATGTCCACGATATGAAAAAAAATTTGAAATGATAATTGGTATACTGGAATTTTCTTTCTCAACTATAATATTTTTATCTTTTTAGTTGATGTCTTAAGCAGAAAAGAAAATATGGAAAACAAGTTATATAAATTTTTAAAACTATTTCTAAAATATCTCACCAATCATTGAATGTCCCAATGTCCCGCGCAGAAAATAAAATAGATAAAAAAATTCAGAAAAAAAATTTTTTAATTGTCACCAAGAAATTTCACCAATCATTTGATGTCCCAATGTCCCGAGTAGAAAATAAAATAGATAAAAAAAATTTTAAAAAAGTTTTTTTTATATCAACAACAAAACATTTCATCAATCATTCAATGTACCAATGACCGTATTGCAACGAAAAGAATACAATTAATTATTAAATAAATTGAATCAAATACAACTCGCAACCTATTCAACATTGCTAAATTTTATAATTATAAAAAAAATTATTATTGCTTTAAAATTTCTTTTAAAATTTTACCAACCTAACAATAGTTTAAATCTTGGTTTTTTCTTACGTAGAAATAAAATATTATTTTGTTAAGATTGAATAAACTTTTAAATAAATATAATTTAATATTTACTCTTTTTTTATGTTTTCAGATGTTCTTTTCTTACCGAACTAAATGAAAGATCTTTTTTTTCTATAATATATCTTTATGATTGATAAAATTGAAAAGATGTTCAATCTACTTCCATAAGAGTAAAATAAAAATTATTTTCTTTTTGTTGATAGATTTTATTTTGAATAAAATTAATTTTTAATGTAGAAATTCTTCGATTACAATTTTATTTTGCACTGTTAGAATATTTAATTGAGAAATTTCATGATAAAATCATTGTTCAATCTTAATGGAAGTGATTTTATTTATCTTAAATGAATAGAATTATTACATTAAAATTATAGATTAATATATATTATTGGAAACATTTTATGACATATATTGTTTTTTTTGATTGTTAATTCTCAATATATGAGATTATTAAATTAAAGTTTAACCATAGATAAATATCTATATAAAAAGATATTTTGAAAAAAAAATAATATTTTTTATTGATTGAATTTGGATGTTTTAAATGTTGAGACAATTATTTGATGATGATTTAAATTGATATATTTAGAATAAAAAAAAAATTTTCTACTAAAAATCTTTCCATAGATAGAAAATTAAAACTGTATTAGAAATCTAAAATGCGTAAATATATGTTCTCCAAATATTTTATTGCACAAAACAACATTTGAGATTCTTGGGAAAAAATCCAAATGTTTTTATAGATAAGAAATAATTTCATATTTGAGAAAAATTTGTCCAATTAAATAAAAATAGATTATTATAAATAAAATAAAATGTTAAATTTCACATTACTTTATATTGACATTATCAATAATTAAATATTCTTTTATTTTAAAATAATCACAAATAAAAAGATAAGAAGATATATTTTTATTCGAAGTTATTTATGTGAAATGAATCAATATTTTAATATTTAATATATAAATTCGAATAAAACTAATGTTTTGTAGTATGTGTGTTTGTTAATGATTAAACTTTATCAATTGTTTGAACATTTAACTATGATGAACGATGACCAAATAAATATTTGAATATCTATTACAGAGGGTCTTCTTTGTACAATTTGATCATAAAGATGAAATTTTCTTTATCCTGTTAAACAGGCTTATTTTATTTGGAAAAAGGTCCTCCTTTTATAGTAAATTTTTAACAGATGATCACACAACAAAAAAAAGAAAATATACAAAGAAATTGAGAAAAGACAAAGACAAGCAGGAGAGCAGCGCGTGTTCCCCTCCTGCTTGTAAGATATTTAACAAGCATAAGCAGGAGAGCAGCGCGTGCTCCCCTCCTGCTTATGAGATATTTAATAAACACAAGCAGGAGAGCAGCGCGTGCTCCCCTCCTGCTTATAAGATATTTAACAAAGATAAGAAGGAGAAATTTGGGTACATCTCCTTCTTAAAATTAGGTTATTATTAAAGAAAGAAAGAAAAAAAAGATTGACCTAGATGATCAATATAGAAGAAGAGATGAGAAAAGGACGTACGCACATATATAAATGATCACTCACTGGCTGATATAGAAAGAAGTTGTATAGTATTTTCGTCGTTACGATTTAAAATTTAATTAAACCGACTAAAAGTACTTTAACAGAGTTTAATAGTCGTGGAAATATAGATAAATTTAAATAATATTCTTGATTATCATTAATATTTGATAAAAACGTAAAATCTTGTTCTAACTTGGATAAATGTTGAGATGAAGGTCCAGCAGAACGTAAAACATTCATCAATTGTTTAATTGCTTGAGGAAATAAATCTGTTGTTGATAATTTATCAACAATTGTTTGCATTGATAAATCATGATGTGTATCATCATACAATAATAAAGACCAGGTTTCTGGGGATACACAAAAACCTTTAATATATAAAAACATTTGTTAAATTTAACTTGAGAAAAAAAGGAAAAAACTATTTACCTTGTTCTATAGCTATTTGAATAATTTTAAAATCATATCCTTTACGAAGAGCATCATAATTTTTGAATTCTTCTTTAATTTCCATTAATGAAGAGTTTCTCTCTTGTTTTATCTAATATAAAAAAAAAAGCTTCTTATTGAACCATTTCTTTTTATTATCGCTGCTTATTTACCTGAAAACATGAGGCACCTGAAAGTAAATCAATAATATGTCGAATATCACGTCGATCTTTTCCATGCATATTTTTTAGCACAAAACTGACGATGTCTTCAGCACGTGATTCTGCATGGCTTTTAAAAAATAATAAAATACAGTTGAATACTTTTTTTTGTATAGCTAAATTAATAAACAATTTATTAAGATAAAAAAATATTTTGAAAAAAATATCAAACCTGGTTCATAAAATTCAGGATTTTGAAAACCAACAGCTGACCAAATATCATTCATTAATTGTTGATGATTTTGATGACCAAGAATAAAATCACTGCATATATGTTCACCAAGACTGCGTATTACTTTAAGAAATTTTAAACGACTTTCACGATCAATATGTTGACTACTTAATAAACTAAATATTTTCCGTATCATTGAACGACTAAATGCTGATTCACATTCTTTACTATTAACTAAAAAATAGTTATATAAAAAAATGACATAGATTTTTTGTTTTTTTCTTACTTATTGGTTTAACTATAATTGATATATCACTAAGAGTTTTTTCGGTATTATTAAAAGATGTTTTTGTTTCATCATCAAGTTTCATATAAGATGGACATTGACCATAACGTTCTTGATGATCTTTAGGTAACTATATTTAAATAAAAAAAAAGAAAAAGAAAAATTTGCTTAAGTGTTTAATAATTAATTTAAATATTTACTTTTAATGTATCATAAATAATAGTTAACAATGGGTAATTCGTTGGTAATTGATCAATTGGTATATTTGTTGTACCAAATGAAATTTGATCTTGTGGACATTTTGTTTGATTACGTATTGTATCAATACATTGTTTACAGACTGTATGATTACATGTTGGTAATGATATTGGATGATATGTTCGATTTTCATTTTGAAAAACATGTGAGCATTTAGCACAACGTAAAAATTGCATATAATATGGTTCAATTGATTGGTTTGATGCAGACATTTCTATTAAATATTTATAAATAAATGGATAAAGAAAGAAGATAATTGTTTTCTTTTCTTTGTAAATAAATAAGTGATACTTAATTTTGATAGATGATTTCTTATGTATATGTTGTGATGATGATGTCAGGTAAATGTTTTTCTTCGGACCACTATCTATTTTACTAACAGAGTGAGGAGACATATAGCAGAAAGAGACAAAAAGGATGGCGAAGGATGTATCGGTGTATATTTCACTTTCTCTTTTTCTCTCTTATTTCTTCTACTTAACGTATATGTAATAATGTTTCTAGTGCGCATAACACACAAAATAGAAGTAACAATATACATACACGCGTTCGAAAACAAACAGTTGTATTTTTCTTTTCTTTTTTTCTTTACTAAGTTAGAGAAAGAAATAGAGTTGTTTTCCTCCATCGATTGCATCGGACGGGTGAAATAGAGAAAAATATGTTTTTACGACCAGAACATTGATTTTAATAATTGTAAATTTTCGATTGTTGTTCTTTTATTTATATGCTTTGTCTCACACTATTGTATAACAAAAAAACTAAAGATCATCAAAAACAATCGAAAACTGAGAAAAAGATGTTTCTTTTAAATAGATGCTTGTTAGCATTGGCTTTTATTTGGCATCTTTAAAGAAATATCCATCGTTAATGAGTTCATCTCTTATCATTAATCATGCAATTGAATCATCAGCTACAGGCATCATTCGAATTGAATTGGTTAAAGCATATGTACTAGTTTTTCTTGTAATTCTTTCCGTTTGTTTATCGACTTCATCAGCTATATCCAATTGAGCAGCGGCATGATCTTTTTCTACTATCATTTTATTAGTTGCAATACATTTTCTTGGAATAAATGATGTTATTCTGCTATTGGTTGTGTATTTGTATGTTATTCTTTTAAAGATAATTTAGATCTAAAATTAATGAAAAAGACACTTAGCTTTTTTTTATTTAATCAAAAAGAAAAAACAAAAACAAATCAAAAAACGGAAAAAACTGAAAACCATATTTTCCTTTTTATTGAAAGTTGTTCTCTAGTAAAAAAATTAATTTTGTTTCGAAAAATGGATATTTTCTGTAATATATCGTCGAAAATTATTAGATTATGTTTGAATAATACTTAGTGGAAGAATTTGTTCGGATGTTCGGGAAATATTTTGAAAAAATAATATTATATAATAAACAAAGTTGTTAAATATTTTTGATAGAAGTCATATCGATGAATTTATTTTGTCGTTCTTTTACTACAACTTTTTATCTAAAATAGAAATTCACCATCCTGTAATAATATGCGCCTCAAGGAAAGAAAAAAGTGTATTTTGCTCAAGTATGACCCTTAACAAAATACACTTAACTAAACTATGAAATAATGAACGGAAAAATGAAAATAGACCATCTAAAAAAATTAACTTTAATTTTTCATTCGAGTTGTTTTTAATCGCTACTTATTCAGAATTCTACAATTGATTAATTTTGAAAAAATATCTATTTAGAATTGTATTCCAAAAGAAAAAAAATTAGTAATCAATCATGTCGATTTTAATCATAGAATAAAGGATTATGGTTCAATTATAACTGTAATTATAATGAAATTCTAAATGATTGAAAATATCTGAGTTTAATTGATTTTAATTTTTATTATCTTATAAAATAATCGAACTTCTTACTTTGATTATAATTAGAGGTGATATTTACAATTGAATAATAGACATTTATTTTTATATATCTTCTGTCTTGGTTTATTTTCATTGTTGAAAAGTTTTCATAAAATATAAAATAAATGTGCCGAATTACGAACTTGCCATTCAATAGAAATCTCAATCTAATTTTATGATTCTGATAAACCAACACTAATTTTGAATCATTTTCCACAAGTTTATTTGATGATTTATCAGAACTCATTACTTTTCATCTCAGAAATTTCCATTAGGTATCGAAAAAACTTTTCTCGTTTTTTCTATTGGAAGTCTTTATAGTTTGTTAAAATTCAGTATGCTCATTCCAAATATGATGTGTTTTTTTTATAAATTACAAAGATAATAACGAACATGTGAAGCACTTTCTGAGAGCACGAAAAAGCAATTGTTAATTTGGAGATCTATAAAAATTGAATTTATATTCCATGATGAATTATTTTCTTCATGAGAATGTATTAAAATAAAAGTCTCTTGTGATTAATAAATACGAAATACTGTCTCGACTGCCCAATCGCTTTCGAACCGAGAGTACGTGCATTATGTAGACCCAAATGAGTTATGAATGCTTTAAAAAAATTTCGAGCCGCTAGTCTATTGCTACGGAGATATTGCAATTTTACAGTATTTTTTAAAAATGAATGCCGTGGTTCATTTTAGGATAGGAAGGGTGAAAAAATCTGAAATATTCACAGTCCGCTATTCTCATTGAGGTCTATCTCTATCCAAAATTTCAAGTCGAAATTCGAAAATCAGCTTTTCTGGTGTTCTTGAAGAGGACTATGGCATTTATTTAGAAATACTGTAAAATTACAATATCTCCGTAGCAATAAGCTAACGGTCCAAACTTCTTTCAGGATATTCATAATTCATTTTAGTCTACATACCTCACATAATCTCGACTCAAAACCGATTCGACAGTTGGTCTGCTTCCCTCCTAAGTTTTTAGGATTAATAGTTTGTTTATTTTGTATCAAACGAGAAATAAAAATTAATAGGAAAATCTTTATTAAAATATCAATAAAATAAACACTCACACCCTCAAGTATATTGGCAATGAGTTAGTGAGATTGATATTTCAACTATACGTTAAATATCAGAATTTTATTATTCGAAAAATGAAGTTTTCTTACAAAACCATACTATATTATGCTTGCGACACATTATTTAGTTCATAGCTGCTTGATAATTCCAAAGATCGGCGCGAATCAGAACTATTACCAGCAGTATTACCTAATCTTTTGATCCAAATAATAACAATAATGAATACAATCCAAATAATAGGAATTACGGTAGATAAAATAATAATATGACTAGTTTCATAAGGAACAATCTTATTGTATGTAGAAATAATCACATTTCCGACAGTTGAAAGTATATTAGTGTCTATTGTAGAAGTAATTGTCATTTTCTCACTACTTGTACTAGGAATGGTAGTAGTCAAAGTAGATTTATCAGATTGAGTTGTTGTTCTGATTGTAGACTCATGCGAAGTTAAAGAATTGGAAGAAGTTGTCTA
>JAJEKB010020633.1:0-10661 GCA_022393335.1 Macrotrachela quadricornifera | reverse complement strand
TTAATGTTGAATAACCTGCCGTTTTGGAATGTATATTCTCTGATTTTTTAAAATATGACATGAGTTGGTTTAAAAATAATGTTTCAATAACTCTTGATCAACATCTAACAATTCATGAAGATGAATCAAATATTCATTCATTAAAAATTTTTCATTCCCAACTTGATGATAAAGTAATATATACATGTAAAGCTAAATATTGTTTTGATAAAATTGAAACAAAAATGGATTTAACTATTAATTCGATTAAACCAACAATTTTTTGTGATTTATCCGATCAACAAACAATTGAAAAAGGTAAATCATTAGAACTTCTAGTAGAAATTACTGATCTATCACAACCACAAGGTCAAATCATATAAAGATAATGATGAAATAAATCTTGCAACGAATAAAGATTATCAGATCAAATTTGATAATATACAAATATATACATTAATTGTACTAAATTGTTCACCAGATTATCAAGCAAAATATTCTATTCAAGCAACAAATCCAAATGGTACAATTAAATCAAAGAAAACAAAAGTTACAATACAGAAAAAATTAGAGATTATTAAATTATTACAATCACAAATAGTTAAAGATGAACAAGCTGTTGTATTTGATACACAAATTGATGCATATTCACAACCAAAAGTGACATGGTAAGAAATTTTATTCGCTTTTTGTTTTATTTTGACAGAAAAAAAAATCATTGCAATTATTTTTTCTTAGGCTTAAAAATAGCAAATCATTAACACTTGATCTTGGTTTGGATAATCAATTTGATATTAAGACTGGTCAAATCACACTTAAACATAAAGAAGTAACTCTTAAACAAGCTGATGAATTAATCTGTTGAGTAAAAAATTCTGCTAGTACAACCGATGCACCTGTCAAACTTGATGTTCAAAGTGGACTATAATCATTCATACTAAACAAAAACAAAAAAACACAAATTTCATTTTGATCTGTTTTTAGTTGTATCTGTTATTAATAAAAAATTAACTGATCAAAAAGTAATGATTGATAATGAAATTCGTTTTATTGTTGATATTTTGGATTCATCATCACCGAAAATAACTTGGACAAAAAATAATACATCAATCAAACCTAATGTTCAATATATTATTAAATCCGATGGTACAACACAAACTTTAATTATTAAAAATATTAAAGCATCTGATGAAGATAAATATCGTGTAGTAGCTGAAAATCCTTTCAGTCGTGTGGAATCAACTACACATTTAACCATTCTTGAACATACATTAATCGATCAATTATTTGGTGATATAACACATCCATCTCACCACTTTTTTGACAACTGTGTCACAGTGCGCTTAACTGCGGCGTAGTTACGTTCGCATCTGCGACGCAGCCGTCGTAGTTTCGATTGACACATGGGGGTATAAAAGGAACTGTCACAAGCATTCTATCTCATTTTAACTTTTTACAATGAGAAAGAAATCAATGCCATGGTGTAATAAATGATGAATTATTAATTATTTAATGATTATTAATTAACTGATGAATGATTGCTAATTTATTAAATTTAATTAACTAATTATTTAATTGTATTAATTTTTATCAACTTATCAATTATTTCAATTTAATTATTAATTTTTTATTTATTTAGAAAATGCTGATATTGATTGGGCGTCTTCTGTTACAAATGCGATTTTTTTATCGCAATTACTGGGTCACAGTGCGATCGCAGTTGCGGCGCAACTGCGCCGAAGTTGAACACATGGGCAATCAGTTGCTTCTGATATTAGTCTTAAATGTAAAGTTATTCATGATCGACCAAAAGCAACAATAACATGGCTTTAAAATGGTAAAAAATTTAAATCTAATGATCGACATAAGATAATTTCATCACTAGATAATACATGTCAATTATTTATTAAATCAATTGATGAAATTAATCATCAAAATAAATATATGTTATTAGTTAAAAATGAAGTTGAATTTAAAAAAATTTAATTCAACAATTAAAGATAAAGTACCATTAGACTTTATTCAATCATTAAAAGATCAAGATGTACTTGCACAAATATCATGTATTTTAACTGTTAAAACAGATGATATATCAAAAAACAACAGTTAAATGATAAAAAAACAAAAACAAAAACAAAAACGCAAAAATCTTTTTGTTTGTTTTCAAATGAATTTTTTTCTCTAGATTTTTTAATAATTAAGAAATTATATTTTTGTTAATTTCGATCATATAAATTCGTTACAATTGATAACATGTCATTTTAGTAAGTTAATTCAATCAAATTTCTTTGTTTATTATTTATATATTTATTTTGTTTTTGCCCGATGAATAGTTAAATGTTTATACTATAATAGAATTAATAATTCAGCAAACAGCATGTAAAGACTTTTTCATCTAGGCTAGTTTAAACGATGATTTTCTTCTGTTCTTTTATATTAAACGATATATCTTAAACAATGTATATGTATATGCATTAAAACATGCATATTGCTTGCAGTGCTTTTCAACCAAAATGGAAAAACAGATACAATTATTACAAGAAATGGTATCAATTAGAATTTTGATTATTAAAAATAATATTGAAATATTTATCTAAGATTCGTACTTATCAAGAGTGAATCAAAGAACAGCAAGAAAAAGAAAGTGTAGCAGAAGATTCTGATGAAGCTAAAAAACATCGAGAAACGATCAAAATATACTTATATGCGATAAGTGTTGAACAAAAAAAATTAGGTAATTGAATTGATAATAATGATTTATCAATTTTATTTTTCCTATTTTAATTTAGATGAATTAATGAGCAACAAAGAAAATGTCAATCCGTACCCAGGACATTCAATCCGACCTGTAGATCCGATCGTTTTTGATCGGATCCGCGTCGGATTCCATCGGAATCCGATATCTTTCATGAAAAACCGACCGAATCCAACATGGTTTTTGTCGGATTCCCATCAGCCGGATTCCGGCCCGGATTTCGTCGGAATGTAACGGAAACATAATGAAATCCGGTCGGATCTGGTCGGATTTCATCTTGTTTCCGGCGCATCCCGACAAAATCCGGGTCGGAATCCGGCTGATGGGAATCCGACAAAAACCATATGGGTTCTGACAGAAATTATATAGATCCGACAGGATCCGATTTCCTGTGTTCGCCTTGGGTAGTTCATTTATTCAATTTAACTTCATGTACATTGTGTATAATATATGTTTTTTTATTGTAAATGATATATATGCACTACCGTATAACTTTACATCCTTAATAATGTAAATTTTTATTGTCGACTGACAAATACAAAACAATTTTTTTAAATATTATTTCAATAAGGTCCGTTGGCATGTGACAAATTCCATCCATTTTATCGGTCAAAGCAAAATTTAGAGTGTTTGTAAAAATTTCATCTTGTGCTAGAAGGTCAAGCCCTTCAACTCCTATTAATGAATAGAGAGAACATCCATATTGTTCAATTTTTTAAAGATCTTTAGTAATATCTCAACAGGTAGATCGAGTAGATCAATGCCAGTACGATTCATATTTGCTTGAAATCGTTATTATTGTTTTTTTTTGAAAATGTTTATATATCTTTTTTTCGTTCGTCTTGCTCGATAATAATCAGTCAAGAATGCAACACATGACCACATTGAAAAAAAAATAACACGAACGTTCAGTCTAATTTGATTGTATACGCGATATATATGTGATATCAAAGTTACACCGCCCGACGAAGTTGTAACTTCGACAACAAATTTTGTCAAAGTTATTTCAAATCAACTAATTAACTATACTCAAATCAAAATATATGCTTTTAATTAAATTTTCATTTGAACATCATACATATTATTTTTTGCCAATAAAAAAAAAAGAATTTTTTCGAAAAATGAAACATGGAGTCTTATTATAATACCATACATAATAATAGGTCTATTCATACAACGCAAATTTTTGCAGCTAATGGAAAATTAAATATATTTCTAGAATACCAGCTTTGACATACAAAACATTTTACCTCTATTTAAATAAGAAAAATAATAGATAAGGGAATAAGCTCAATGTGTAATATAGATTTGAAAGCACATGAACTCATACAAATATTATATTCAATTGGATTTTCATATCTACCGCGTTCAAGAAAAAAAACCGATACTTCATCTACTTCAGAATGTTTTTGAAGTATGAAGAAAGTACAGGAAAGTACAAAGGAAGTGTAGGTGACGCATGATAAGTCCTCCAATGTTGTGTCATGAGGACATCCTTAGGTCCTCAAATGCTATATTACAGGATATCCTTAGATCTTCAAGTGCCGTATTGCGGGATATCCTTAGGCCATACCCTTAGGTTCTCAAGTGAGAACTTAACGATTTGTAACAATGTAAAATGCATAAATCAAAAAAAAACCAAGGCCTTCTTATCGTTTTTACAGGGTCATCGTAATGTTAAAGCATTTAGTGTCATTTCTAGATAAATGCTGCTGACAGGATTTTATATTGAGACTGATGTCCCATGAAAATTATAACTAAATACTATAACAGTAGAAAGAGAAAACTGGAAGACAGGTACGAGCACACTTTAATCTTTTTCTAAATTTATTTCCTAATAACAAAAAGAAGTAACAACATCTAAAGTAATACATAGAGAGGAAGAAAAGTAAACGAGCAAAATGTCTAAATAATAGAAATAAGAGTACACAATTGATTTTCTCTACTTTAAGTCGATAACTTCGACAAGAAATAGAATGCAAAACAGAAATTAAGTACGAAGACCCTGTTAAAATTCGATATGAAGGCCCTGACAAAATTGATACAAAACCTCTGCCAAAATTCGATACGAAGACCCTACAGAAAAAATAACAAAACGGTTTTTGCATTATGAAAGAGTTGTACATTTCTCGTTTCGAACTGATACAAACTCCTCAAGTGCTATATTAAGGGACTACTCTTCGATCCTCAAATGCTATATTACAGGATACCCTTAAGCTCTCAAGTGGTGTATTACGAGGATACTGTTAGGCCCTCAAGTGCTATATTATGGGAGTAACTTTGCGTCCTTAAGTGTTGTATCAGGAGATATTCTAAGGTTGTCAAGTGTTATACTATGAAGTTATCATTAGGTCCTTAAATGTTACATTAGGGAGTACCTTACGGTTTTGAAGTGCTATATTATGAAGGTACCATTAGATCTTCAAGTTCTATATTATGGAGTAGTGTAAGAACCTCAAGTGCTATCGCCTTGGCTGTAATCAGGATCTTAATCTAGAAAATGACTGCGCGTTTGTCTATAGGGTAGTAGTTCGACTCTAAGGGTCAAAGGACTAAGCATATTGTCTCCATCCACGCTACTTATTAGGAGTAATTTCCATAATTACGAAATTAAGTCAAATTTGTGCGCTAATAACGATGTTCTAATGAAATTTCAATCAAAAGCGTACTTTTTGATAGAAAGCATTTTTTCTAATGTTTTCTACTTGGAAAAGAACCAATGGTTCCTTTGACCGTTTCTAGGTCATATTAAGTTCCGTCGTAATTCAAACGTTTGTAAGAAATGAACATTGATTTTTGAACTATATAATTTGACACGAAGATATCTGACATTGATTAAAGCGAAAGTGGCTCTAATAACGACGGACTTACGAAAAATAGCGTTTTTACCTTGGAACTGATAAAAAAAAATCATTTCAATTTTTTATATACTCAATATTTTCCGATCATTTTCTAAAATTTTATTTTGTACTTCACGATTTTTCCATTCTTTATATCTGAGGTCTCCTTCGACCATTCAAGATGTTTTCGTTGTTTTTGTTTTGTTTCTCATCTCTTTGCAAGGTTTATATTCAATATGAACGATTAGTAACTCTCACAGAAAATTTTACAAGAGATGCAACACGTGTGAACTCTGCAAAAGCAAAGCATATTACGTTTCACTATCAAGTGGCAATGGTACATTCGAAAGCCTTTTATCTCTATTTTCCTTCATTGTAACTAATATTCTCATACAATGTAATTATCAGATGTGTGTCGACATATCACTAACGTTAACCCAGAATATTTATTTCTTTATTGAACCGTTTGATGCTTTGAATTTGTTTTATTCAATATTCTTTTAATTGAGAGGTTATTGATTCTCTGCATTGCATTTTATTTTTGTTGAAAATAACGAGTAACTCCTAATAAAAGGCTGCACTTTGCCTTGCATATTTTAATTTCAAACTTCGTATTATTGGAAAAACCGAATATACCACGCGATGTAACGTGAAAAGCTCTACAATCTCCAATATAAAGCTTTTTTTCTCAAAATAAAATATATTAGATAATAAAAAGATGAAAGAAGAAAAACATCTCATAGAATTTTGCTTTCTCTGAAATTAAAAAAGTTTTACGGTGAAGATTGTAGAGTTTTTCGCACTGCATCTCTGATATATTTTATTTTTTCAATAATACATAGTTTGAAATTAAAATATACAATGCAAAGTACGGTCATTTATTGTGAATCATTGGTTAATTCGATTTTCTTACTGATCAAAGTAGATAGATGATATTAAGTTGAATAAAAATGCTCTATTTCTATTTTATAATATTCAAAATTAGTGGAGAAGGAACAAAAATTTCAAATTATGTTATGATCGTTTATATTCGTGACTGTAATCAAATTCGATCTTGAGGATTTATTCAAGTGAAATTGCCTTCACTCGATTTTACTATTTGCCTATAATAATACGGTGATTAAAGGTATCCGAACATAATTCATTTATATTTATGAATGATCAATGGACTGAGTAGAGAAAGGTCATGGTTGAAAATCATCGATTAACTGAGCAGTATATAAGTGCTTTGATAATGGTTTATTAAGATCTCGTCCCATTATCCTACAATTGTTTAATAGAATGTCGTGGTCCTCCTCAAAAACATCAGAAAAACTTATTGTCAAATTTCAACTTGTAACTTTACACAAAGATACGTTCTAATAAGAGTAGTCCATTGTAAAACTTTCAGATTTTTTCACTGTTCTTATTCTGAAATACGACTATGATAAAAGCATGTCTTTGACATCGCTCATATACATGAACAGATTCGACGTTCGTATTTTACGATAGGGATAACAAGAAAATCTTTATGTTTGACAATAAACTATTCTCATTAAATCTTATCTCTCTGCAAAGTTTCAAGTCGAAATTCAAAGATAAGTTTTTGTCATGTTTTCGAGGATGACCACGGCATTCTGTTAAATAAGTCTAGCATAAAGGGATGAGATCTTGATAAATCAATATCAAAGCAGTTATATAATACTAAGATACTTTTATTTTATAATGTTTTCAGAGTGGCGAAAAATCGATGACTCTCGACTAGATGCCTTCAAAACAAAGAGTCTCCACTATCAAAAAGATATTATGCAATACAAAGCAAAGATTTCCTTCTTTAATAGAAGATAGATAACACAAAATATGCTCATCTATCCCAAAGGATTAATTCTATGATAAAAAAATCATTGTCTATAATTGATCTTGATATACAAAAAACTTTATTCTCATACTTTATGTTAATTGATATATATTTTGTTTTGATTTAAATTTTAATCTTTTATATGTAAACAAAAACTTGATAAACTATTTCTTTTTAATACATTGTTGTTGTTTTTTTTTCTAGCTTTAAATATCATATTTTTATATTATTCTTTTGAATAAATTTAATTATGAATTGTCATAAAATTTTATCGTTACTTTTATTTTATATTTATTTGAGTAAATCTATTCATTGTATTTCATTCTATTATTGACGGAAAAAGAAACTGTCAAAAACCTTTTTTCTTAATGAACATCAAGTCAATTATTTTATGAATTGGAATTTTTCTTTTGCTTAAAGCAATAAAGAATATAGTGATAGACTATTTTTTTTATAATATTGTTGATGATGTAACCAACAGTAATAAGAAGTCATATACATGTGCATCAAAATTCGATTTCTCTTTCTCTTTTATTTCGCTATCTATATATATATATATGTTAAGCGAAACACGAGGGAGAGCATCGTTCTAGTAGCAGATGGTACTCGATGATGATCGCCGATAGGCAATGTGAAGACAGAAATATGGAGAAAAGAACAAAAAAATACGAGAGACATAAATGAATGTCGAGAGAGAGAGAGAGAGAAAGAGCTTTTTCTTCAGTCGTCTCTCGCTGTCGTTGTCGTCGTCTCAATCAGTATGCGGATTTAACACTCTCCTTCTTTCGTTCGGTTCTGCTCACATATATACAAAGAGGAAACAATTTTCTTCTCCTATAAGCAAGCGAAGACGACGGAGTGAGTGAGTGAATAAGTGGTAGAATATAGTTACGAACGAATGTCATTGAAGCTATCGTTAAATAATATTTAATAATTATTGAAAATTGTCTTTTTTTTTTTGATAATTTAAAATATATTCTAATAATATATTGACGAAAGTAATTTATTTTCTAATGGTTTGATTTAGTGAGTAAAAATTAAATAAGTTTTTTTTTAATTCTTTTTTTCTATTTATCATTCGAATTCTCTTGAGTATTCTCTCTATTTTTGTTTTAACTAGAAAAGTTTCTATGTTTTTTCTTCTGATTTTGATTAAAGGGAGAAAAAAAAAGAAAGAAACTTATTTGTGATAAATACAAGAATTGATATTGAATGACAAAAGAATAGATTATTGAATTTGATAGGTAACATTTATCATGAAGAGAATTGTTGTTCACCCTCTGTTTCTTCCTCTCTTGACAGTTCATTTCCGTTATACTTCTCCCTTTTCTTCTTCTTTTTCTTTTTTTTAAAGCTATCACCACTTAACGTACGGATAGGCAGACTGACATTCTTTTCCTTTTTCTTTTTAATAGGTAACATTGTTCATCTAGAAGTCTGTTCAATTATCATAGAAAAATGACATTTATCAATATTTCATTCGAAATATAATTATAAATTTTCATTAGTATTAAAATCAATAATCGAAACGAATCCATATTAATATAATCATTTTCTTTTTCGATTGATATGCTGATTTTAAAATAGGCATCTACTCTTATTTTAATTTGCCTTGAGCTATATATATATATGCAAAAGAACAACAAATTTACCTTCGTAAAAATATATTTGCTTCTTTCATTTGATCATTTTGCATTAAATAAATAAAATTTTTTTTTTTTGTTTTTTTTTGTAGAATCTTTAAAATGCTGATTAGAAATTCAACATTAATTAATAATATTGACGATATTTATTATTATGCTGATAATTTTCCTTTACCATATGAAGATGACAATATTAATATTGATTTAATAAATCGAACATATTATGATGATTATATTTTAAATACAAATGAAACATTTAATATAACAAATTCTGATATTATATCATTATCATCAATATTATCCTTTTCAAGTCCATTTTCATATATTATTTTAATATTAATTGTTTATTCAATATTAACAATAATATTACTTTCATTTAGTTTATATAAACAAAGACAAACTGAAATTGAAAATTTTTATTTTGGAGATACAGATGAAGACATTCAACAAGCTAAACGTTCTCTAATATGGAAACAATTATTAATTGAAAAAATAACAAAAGGTGATATGGAACCTTTATTATTTCAATCATATTCAGATTCTAATGATGTGAATCTAGAATCTAAAACAGCAACATTTCCATTACATATTGTGTGAGATAATACAAAAATTTTCTTTATTTGTTATAATTAGTATTTTTAAAAGAATAGAAAATTATTGCTCAAACAATGTAAAACAAATCTATTGAATTTCTAAATAAGTGTTTCTTCTTTTTCTTTCGTTTATAACGATAAACATACAAAAATTAATTATTTCATAATTCATAATTTTATATAATTATCTTTTCGTTTCCTTTTTTCTATGTAGAATTATTTTATTTGAACAAAATAAT
This sequence comes from Macrotrachela quadricornifera, assembly GCA_022393335.1. NCBI lineage: Eukaryota > Metazoa > Rotifera > Eurotatoria > Philodinida > Philodinidae > Macrotrachela > Macrotrachela quadricornifera. The sequence continues at coordinate 775 of JAJEKB010020633.1, read as the reverse complement.
AGATGCCAAAAATACCAAATCCTTTTTTTCTACATAATCACTTTTATTAAATATTTTAACAAAATAATATTTTAAATTTTATTATTTAATAGGATAAGCATAATGATCTATATAAAACATAATCAGATTTTCATTATTAACAATATATTTCTAAAATATTAGTCTTAGAAAATGAATAGTTATATTAAATATCACGTAAGCAATTATATTGATCGAACATGTGAAAAGAATGAGAAAAAGACCTTGGAATATTTGTTAAGTTGATTAAATAAATCTCTTGCTATGTTTCTCAAGTACGAGTATAAAGAAACAAGACTAATTTGCGTTGTTTTATTGGCAATTAGGAATGCAACTGGTGAGTAAAAAAACATGTGTTTGATGGATCAGTATAGAAACATTAGAGTTATTTGTTTATACTTATTTCTTCTAATGTAATCCTGATCATCTGTTCTTCTTTTTTTTTTATGTTTCTTGCTACTACAGTATATATGTATATGTTTTGTGTATCTTAAAATACTCTACTATATTTATGATCAAGTAATGCAATATACTTTACTTTTTATGTAATAATTTTGTATGAATGAATAATAGAATTATTTTGTTTAATGATTTAAAAACTAAATTCTAAAATAATGATGTAAGAGAATAAATGTGTAAAGATTGATTGTTCCCAGATGATTAACGCTTGAGTCAATATTCATAGAAATAATAATAAATAGATAGTGTTATTCTCTATTGTGAAAACACATTTTTATTATAATTAGACTAATTTATA
>JAJEKB010020632.1:308828-329179 GCA_022393335.1 Macrotrachela quadricornifera | reverse complement strand
CGCAATTTCAATGATTTTTGAGTGATAAATGAATTTTTTGATTGACTTCGATAATTATCAACATCGATAACATTTGAAATCTAAACTGATCAAAAAAAAACAAATACAAAGCAAACAAAAATTATTAAAATCTAACTAAAGGTGTATCATTAGTCTTAAGAAAAGAGCTATTGTTGATCGATGGAGTAGTATGTAATGCTTGAATCATTGCATGACTAATGCGTTTAGGTATTATTTTTGCTATTGATGAAGAATGCTGCTAGATGAAACAATTTATTAGTTTATAATGAGAAAACTATTTAATTAAACTGACATTATTTGAAAAGATTTGATTATGATGATTGGAGATTCTATATTCTAAAAATGATAAACTATAATTGGTATAATTAAACTAAGAATTTCATTACCTTTTTTCATATGAGTTGACATTCAATCGACCAGTGTTGCAAGTATCTTTTTTAATGTGAAAGAATGATTCTTTGATTTATTTTTTTATCAAAAGAAGCTGTATAAATAGGTGTGTTGCCGTCATTAGTTTTATCATTCGAGAGAAGAAAAATTCTATTAAAATATACTTCTTAAAATAAAATGCGTCAAATGAAATAATTTTGTTGTTCTCGACTGCGTTTATATGAATTCATAAAAAAAAATAATCAACAGAGAAAAATGAATTTCATACTTTGCTTATTATTTTACTCGGAATATAAAACTCTTACTAACAACTTATATCTTAAAGGCTGAGCTAAAGGTCCTGGTCGCTCTGAGACAAATTGCTCGTTCTCTCCTAAAAAAATTTCTATAATACTCAAAATTGGACCTATCTTCCACTATAACAAAACAAATATTACCCTAAATTTTTAGGTCTATAGCCTTTATTAGAGAGTAGATACACAAGTTTGTGTGGTAGAAAATATTTTTTCGCACGTCCCAAAACCTATATTCATGATACTTCATCGTGTATGCAATTGAAAATTCTGATGAACAGATTTTTGCAGTTTTCTTACATATGTTTCGTCAGAGCGCGAGTTGCTGATTATAAAAAATTTATTTTGGATTTTACAAAATGGTTTTCAGCTAAAAAATACTTTTAAATTTTTGAAGAGTACCACTATTCTCGTGAAACGTCACACTTTTCAAAATATGGGAAATTTCTCTTCGTTACCCCTTTTCTTAACTTAGAAAATTAGTTTTTTCAGGTAAAGAGTAGTATTTTGTAAAGTCCAAAATAAATTTTTCATGATAAGCAGCTCGCGCTCTGATGAAACATATGTAAGAAAACTGCAAAAATCTGTTCATCAGAATTTTCAATTGCATACACGCTGAAGTCTCACGAATATAGGTTTTGGGACATGCGAAAAAATATTTTCTACCACACAGACTTGTGTATCTACCTTCTAATAAAGGCTATAGACCTGAAAATTTAGGGTAATATTTGTCTCGTTATTGTGGATGATAGGTCCAATTTTGAGCATTATAGGGTTTGTTTTAAGAGAGGACGAGCATTTTTTCTAAGAGCGACCTAGACTTTTTTAAGTTTACCATTGATTATATCATACAGTTTTTTTGTGTTATTCGATTTTTTATAAGATATCAAGTACTCTAAATGAGTAAGTACTCAATCATATTAATAAACAAAAGTCTTCAAAATAAATATTTATAAATATTATTTAGCTTAAAGAAATAATTTCAATGCATGCTTCATCACAATGATATTCGCCTGTTGATGAAAGATATTTAGTTACATATTAGCAAATAACTTCGACACGACATGTATATATATATAGAGTGGACCATTAGTACCACTACAATAAATATCTTCACTCCCGTTAGAGCAAATGAGCGAATGGTTTGGTTAATAAAAGTTTGTTTAAAATCTTTTTTTGTGATACGGAGAAAGTAAATAAATATTCATTTTAGGTATTCTTGTTAATTTTAGTAAAAAAAATATATGTTATAAACTGAAAAAAATACATATGAATTGTTCCATAGATAATTTTAGTTGCTACCTAGAGAAACAGCAAAAAGAAATAAAAACAAAGTTTATGAAGAATATGACATTGATGCAAACGATAAAAATTTTGAGTACTACTAGTTAATTTCAACACTAAAGTTTGTGTCCTAAAATTGAAACAAATAATGCGAGTTACTCGAACATTGAATGACTAAGTTTTTTGGAAAAAATCGTAGATATATATTTGGAATTTCTAAAACTTCTGATTATTGGTCTTTAAATTAACACATGCACGGCGATAGGATTCATCGGTAGGTCCCACTATATTTTAACAACAAATTTAATAAAAAGAACACTTTTTTTTCTTTTTTTCTTCTTAGGCAGGAGATTATATGAAGTGTGTGAACTATTCTACCTCAATATTTTTTTGAATTCTTTATTGCATAGAGTAATGTTTCTCCTTAAAGCAATCAAGACAAACAAAATTTGTTACAATCAGACAGAAAATTTTTATTCTCTTTATTGTTGCTCTCTGTTTTTCTCATAATAGCCAGCACAGCGTCTTCGGACATAGCATGCAGTTCCTTCCTTTTCTTCAAGCTAGTCTGCACTTCAGATGACTTCTTAATCGTTGTCTAGAAGTAGCGTTCAGCTCTTTGAATGGCGTACCAAGGAGTAAGGATTGCACAGGACTTTCACGAAACTGCAGAATAGTCATGTCGCTTGCGGCATAATTTTCCGTACATTTCAAATAACTATTAACTATTGCGATTTCACATATCAAAGGAGAGAAAAGAAAACAACGATGTGTGCATATTGTACTCGTCATCCGTACGATCACAGAAACGAAAGAAAGAAAAGATGTAAGTGATTCACGTTGTGACATAATTCATCGTAATTTCATTTATGTTTATACACTCGAGAGAAAACAGTCAAAGATAACGCTTTAAAAGGAATGCCAAAAGAAAAACAGTCGAAATTGCATCTCGCTTATCTCGTCCCTGCTGTGCGGTACATATAAAAGAGAAAAACAAATTCGAGTAATTATTCTGTTTGGCGTGAAAAAGGATCATTAATGCACTAATGTAAACAACGGAAAAACAAAAGAACTGGCAATATATACTAAAAAAATCAATAAGTGTATTTATCAGAAGCAGAATGTGCACAAAAACGAATCTGTGAAAGCTCGTGAATGTGTTAACTACTTCTAAAAATTTTCACTATTTGTATCAAAGTTGCATTTTTCATAAACCTTGTTTTTTATTTCTTCTTGCTGTTTTCCTAGGTACTAGCTAAAAGTTATCTAACATTTCATATGTATTTTTCACAGTTGATAACAGATATATTTTCTTTACTAAAACCAGAAATTAGACTTAATAGGAATATTTGATTACCTTATCAGTATAAAGAAAAAGTCGACTACTAAACAATATATCAGCTCATTTACTTGAACGGAAGTGAAGATATTTCATTATTTTATTTTCGTGCTAATTATGGCTCATCTTATGTATAAAAATGACATATATAGGATGAATAAGACGTATTAGCTAGATTGATACCCATTCTATCGTTTGGTGGGAAGTTTCTTTACAATTTGTTAAATATTATACAAGTCGAATGCATAACTGTTGTATCTATACAAAATTTTTCTTTTAAACAAGAACTATTTCGAATTTTATGTTAATTGTATCAATAGATTGTAAAGAATATATCGTATACTAACTTGTGACATAGTAAATTTAGAGATTAGATAAAAACAGTTTTTTAGTTGTCTATAGAAGTTACTAAACCAAGAAAACTTGACCTTAAAAAAGCAAATGAAACAAAATTGTTTTTCTCGTACTAATTGATAAAAATAATTTCGATTTTTTAATTCATTACGTTTCTTTGTCTATGACATCATTCAGAGGTTTTTTGTGTCTTGCAGGATTTTTGAAAAAATAAATATCGTTGTTAGGTTTAAAAATAGCATTTTAATGATTTTTTTTTGTCTTATTTTATACTATTTGCGAAAGAATATGCGTTTATTTTTTCTTTACATTAACCATCTTATATTTTTTCACATCATCATTCGCTTACTGCAACACAAACAAATTCAAGAAAAAATTTGCTCGTTCTCATTTATATAAAAAAAATCTTCATAATAGAAATTCATACGTTTTCGTATCAATCATTCAATTTTTTCATCAACAATATTAACTTGTTTTGAATTTTTTCTTTGCACAAACTCATAACAACATCGTGTCTACTAGAATGTAAGAAAAAAAATAGATCTTTGAATATCTAACAGAAAACTCATTTGTTACTTCAAACAGATTCATTAACAAAAATTGAAATAAGTGCTCATCATGATTTTCGGATATTTCTTCGAAATGGAACGAGGTAACATTCTTTTTTATAGACATAGTGGAGAAGAAGGAGTAATATAAAAAAATATTTTGTCTATAATCGAAGCAATATGAAAGCCTTCTGTCCTTCAATTCATATCCATATAAAACTAGAATTTGAGCCAACTTCACTAATTAGTACAAAATTAGAGAATCAACATCTTTCGCAGACAGATCTAAAAAAAGTGAACTGATTAACTTGTAAGAATCTCCATTCTCTAGACTCCTAAGCATAGAATATTTGAAATAACATCAATTCACACGAGTGATAGACAATTAAACAGCAGGATTTTGTCATGTTGCCTGTACTAGATAATGTTACATGATTATAATCATCGGTTTCTGATATACATATATTCTAGATCTCGATAAATATATTCGTTTATGTTTACTTGTTTTCAGATTCTTAAATTACCAGTGAAATAATTCTAAACACAATTACGATGAATTCAATTCATTTATATTCAATATTATTTATTTTAAGTATTGTTTATTCATTTTCTGAATCTTTAAATGTGAAAAGAAATATTCGAGTTCGACGAGAAGAACCAAAATTTCTTCAAACAAAATGTATTCTTATTTATTCAGTAGCAAAAGAACGCTGTTCTACAACTACAAGAGAAGATGAAGGAGGACGTTTAATAGAAACACGATCATGTGTAATTGATGAAAAATTTCGTGTACAATATAAAACACAAAATGGTCAAAAAATTATAAGTACAATAGAAACATATGGACACAATTTTCCACGATTAATGAAGGTAAATTAATTGTGTTTTCATTAATCTTAAATAGTTTTTTTCAGAATTGAATAAAATATTTCAACAAATTAATTCTTTTTATTTTATTTTTGTAATAATCTTTTCAAGTTTTTCTTTTTAATCATATGTAATTTTATATTTTTTAAATTAAGGAAGGTGATGTAGACACATGTTATTATCATCCAACAAATGTTCGAAATGTTCGATGGACTCGTGAAGGTGAAAATTATCTATTGGGTATAATTGTAATGGCTGTTATATTTGGAATAATAGTATTAATTTTTGCGAGTGTTGTTATTTATAGTTGTCGGCGTGATCGATTCTAGTTAATAGATCAAATACATTCACTCACATACATATCTTTAGGATGTTCATCTTATGAATAATAATATATAGAACAAACTTTGATTTTTATTATATAACTTCTATTCATACATGTATCTTTAGTTTTTCAATAAATATATATGAAAATTTCAATATGCATATAGACATAGTAGAAGTTGACAAAAATATAGGGATTGATTCAATTACAAAAAAAGCATTGATTTTAGGCTTGAAAGCAATAATGGGTAACATGTCAATCCTCTTAATTGATATATTTGTTTAGTGAAGAAGCTGAATAATTTTAAATTAATAAGGCGAATACTTAAATTTAATCTTTATTATCCTGTCTGTAGATGCCAATCTAACATAGTGTAGAATTAACTACTGAAATAATTTATGCAAAGATTTGATATTCACATTGATACAGTTAAATTATAGAATGAAGTCCTTTCCACTATGAAAATGTAGAATCGGTTAAAAATGATCCATTTATATCGAATAGTACGAATATTTAATGTGATTTTCTTTTCAATTCTATCATGAACTATTTGTATGAAGAATGAGCGATTTTCAGATGAACATATGATTAGATATATACAAATATGCTCAGTTTTGGATCTCCATTAGTTCTTTGATTTCCAGAAGCAAGTATCTCAATTACAATTACAAATTGCTTATTGTTATTATTATAGTTTAGTTCAGAAAGAAAATCACAACAAAATTTGCAGGTCTGTATTTTTATTTAAAAAAAAATATGAAATCTGATATTGTTGCTTTTTTGAAATTTTTGCCATCGGGACACTCGAATAAATAACGTTCATCGAAAGCAGTGGCGGATTCAGCAGTAGGCGATCCGGCGACCGCCACCCCCTCGCGCGATTTTTTTCCCTTTTTTCCTCAGCAAAAACGAGAAAAAAAGGGACCTTATTGCCTCAAATAGGTCTTGAAAACCATTTTTTGATCATGACCGCCACTCCCTCACACAAACCGCCATCCCCTCACTGATTTTCTGGATCCGCCACTGATCGAAAGATGGTTCACTTGGTCCTACAGATTGATGAAATTGAAACACGGACATGCGAAAATTTACCTAAGTCTATTTGTCTATAATGTAACATGGTTATTAAAAGTGTCCGTTTTTATGAGATTAAATTTCGTTGAACGAAAGTTTTATTGCTGTTCATCATTATCATTCGGAGAACAATTGTAACGATATTTTAAATAATAACAACATCATTTTTGCTAGTTAGTTCATATCACAGTATTTAAAAAATATAATTTTTATTTATTATACTAAATGATGTGTTCAGATCCATATTACATTATATGATTGAGCATGCAATACTCTCCATTTTCAACTGCTATTAGTTGGTGAATTATTCAGTTGTGATGATCAATCAATGATGTTTATAATTTCCTTTAGGGTCGTTCGAACCATCGTTGATACATGATTTTTTGTATTATGATCACTTATGATTATGTTATCGGCATACAGACACAGATGAATTTACATTTCTAGATTCTATCCTTTCAATCTAGGAAATATCTCAGTCAAGCAGTGATGCAAAAAAAAATTCATTTTTTTTATCAGTCTATAGTTCATTAAATTCTTCACATAAGTGTCTGAAATTTAAAGACAGTGAGATGAAAACACAAACAATAATAAGAAATCCTATTTGTCAGACATTGATTCTTTATTTACGGCTATTTATTGATGCTACATCAATTTTTCATTATATAATTTTTTATGCCTCTATGTGAATGGTGTCCATATTTTTACTTAACTCATTGGATTCTTTTAACACGTTATCGTTTTATATTTTTACCTTTAAATAAAATAAAAGATAAGAGACATTTTCGAAGAATTATCATTATAAAAATGATTAAATTTTATGATTTAGTACCTTCATCAAATTCTACTTGTTATTTTTCTCCAAATACATGGAAAACTCGAATGGGTCTTCTTCATAAAAATGTTCCATTTGAAACAATTCCTGTTACTCTTCTAGATATTCGACATGATTTGGCAATTCGTTCAAATCAACCAAATCTAACTGCACCAGCAATTGAATTACCAGATGGAAAATTTATTTATGATTCATATCATATTGCTGAATGGTTAGAAAATGCTTATCTTGATCGACCATCTTTATTTACAGGTGATGGACAATTAACAAATAAAGTACAACCAGAACATATATTAATCGGAAAGAATTATGCACGTATGATTGATTTAGGTCTTGGTGCATCGAAACCTGAATGGGCTGTTTGGTTTGATCTTTTTTTTCCTCAACTTGATCAATTAGTGGCAGAAGGTGAGCTTCGTGACTATTTTCGGTCTGATGTTCGACTTGGTCTACAAGGTTATGAAAAGTTAATTTCACTTGATCGAGAAGAACTTATACGTCGTGCTAAAATGAATGTTCAACCTTTATTACAAATTTTACGAGAACGTCCAAAACAATATTTTCAAGGTATATATCCTGGACAAGTTGATTATATTATTTTTGGTCGTTATGCATATTGTCGTATGCTTGATCCAAAATTAGCAAAAGAAATTTGGGAAGATCAAGGAGAAGAACTATCGAATTGGATACAGAAATTATCCAAGGCTTTTGATGGACATGCAATGAAAATTTTTCAAAATTTTCAATAATTTTTTTAGTTAACTGACATGCTCATATATTGAAAAAGCGACTAAATCTATTTTTTTTGTTTTAAACAAGATTGCTAACTTTGAATCTATCAATCAAATTTGTACATGATTTTTTTTTTACATTAATGAAGTGAATTACCTCTTCTGTTCTAAAGTTCATTTTTCTTAAATTATTCCATTCAAATATGAGCTATTTTTTCGTGGTATTGAAAAGGTTCGCTTATTTGATATTTTTCGATTTATATCATTCATCAGTGTCAGAGGCAACGACCTAGAGAATATAGAAGGTCGATCGAATCGATGCGATTGAACAACTTGAGAATAGTCTTATTTGACGAAAGAATACATCAAAATGCGTCTAATACCATTTTAAAAAGTTTATAGTATTGATTTTTTGCAAACAACGTTGCTACATTTTCTCACATTCATCATTACGATTGTAAACCTACGTTAGCAATGACATAAACTACTGCATACAATGCAATCACGACTGGATACAACTCGTAAATGACTTGCTTCGTAGGGACAGTATATGTTCTTATGTCATTGGGTTGTATAGATCGACTTACATACATCATTTACAGCAACATACGTGCTGTAACATGACTTATATATATATCTTACAACACAAAAATAAATACTACGGGCCATAAAGGCATACTTACTCTAGTTGCAGTAAGGTAGCTTTGAACTGAATAAAACTTTTAAAAGACAAACACACCATATCTTATAGAACAGGTTTCCTGAATTTTGTAAAATGAACCACGAAAAACAGTACTCGAAACCTAGCAATGCTGCTCTAGAAGGTCTATTAAAGAAAGCGCTTTAAACAGCGACTTCATTCATCGTGGTGCATGACATTTTCTTTTCCAAAAGACTTTGTCGCAGATACATTTAGCTTTGCATCTAAATAGAAAAGATTCAAAGATAATATGTTAAGGTTTCTTTTTCTTTCAAGATTGATATCATTCACTCAAATACAACTAAAACTATTCTGTACAATTGATATCTTTAATATTATTGCTGACTTGATAATATCCGATGAGGAATTCTACTGATCAATTGATTGTTAAGTTTCTTTCTTTGAATAACTTAATACTCTCTTCAACTAAACGAGTTGTTTTTGAACCTAATGAAAATAGAGTAATAGGATAATGAAGTATAAGAAATAAGGAAGTGGCTATATACACATAGATAGGTATAACAACCTGGCATATATGCCGGAGGCCACTCTCGGATTCAGGCCAACCTTAGATTGGTCTAGGCCATTCTGAGATCCGAGTTTGGACTAGTCCATTCTTGAATCTAAGTTTAACCTAATATTTTTCAAGTCCAATCTCAAAACTCACTAAAATTGTCAGTCCAATCCGAGATTCGCCTGTTCTTTCAGGTCAATCTAAGACTCTCCTAGGTCAAAATAGGATAGAGTATTTAATAACTCAAGCCACATCTGACTTTCATAAAAAAATTGCGTAGAAGAGTGAAGAATAAGATTGACATTAACATAAATGGAGACTAAAGTCCTTTATTTCTTACATATTTCTACACTATATGGAGTTTTTATTGGCATGTACTGAACAGCGATATTGATTACTTTTACAAGCGCCTAAGTGAGTTTACATTGAGGGAGGTATTTGAGGAAAAGGAGGGCTAATGGGTTCGATGCATTCTTTCAGAAATTTTGCCTGGAATATTTTAGTTCCTTATTCTTTAAGCTTCAAAATATTTCTTTTCGCAAATTCTATTTGAAGTATCAGAACAAAAAATTTGATTTTGTCCTTCTCTCATGTAAAAATCTCGAATACGTCCTTGATTATATCTTGCTTTGCTGAAACAACAGACACAATTGATAGTGTTACAAAACTAGAATTCCAACGTCCTGCTTACAGATGTTTCATCTAAATCAACCTACTCTACACCAACGAGCTGATAAAACTCAGCAGTGGGACCCATAAAAAGGTTTTTGGTATATCATTTATCGATAATTTAATAAGCACACGCAAGGTTTTTAAGTGTAAACCTATATCTCATTCACACTATATGACTCTCGTTTTCATTCTCTCGAATTGTTCTACACTTAAAACAAGTATCATTCGATCACTGAAATCCAGCTGTCTTGTTTGACAAATTTATCCTATTTTGACCTAGGAAAATCTTAGATTGACCTGAAAAAACAGGCGAATCTTGGATTGGACTGACAATTTTAGTGAGTTTTGAGATTGGACTAGGCCATTCTGAAATCAGAGATTGGCCTAGAAAAATATTAGGCTAAACTTAGATTCAAGAATGGACTAAACCAAACTCAGATCTCAGAATGGCCTAGACGAATCTAAGATTGGCCTGAATCCGAGAGTGGTCTCCTATATATATACCAGGTTGTTATACCTATCTATGTGTATATAGCCAGTCAACTATATACACTGGTGTGGATATAACCACCTCCTAATTAATAACATCTTCATAAATCTAATTGAAATATACTTATAACAACCATTATAGCTAGGTTCAAAATGAAATGATTCTTTAAAAAGAAATGAAATAAATATAAATAATAGGACACATTCAATTATAAGATCTTTGTCGATAATAGACATCTATCAAAGTTAAATTGAAAGTTATTAAATAGATAGCAGAAAATTCAAGCAATTTAAATATAGTACTCGCCAAATTGAATGTTGAACTAGATGAAAAGTCATTACCAAAAGCTGACGCTACAAAAATAAATAATAATGAATAAGATAATGATTATATTCAATATCGTCTCAAAGCAATTTATACCTTAACTGAAATGACTGTTTCTCATTCAGATCGTTCTTGTGCATTACAAAAAAAACAGGATGAACAATTTTCATTTAGATCACAGTTTGAAATGGATAAGACGGGAAAAGCGTACTTCTGTATTTTCCAAGAACGCATTTTTCTTTTACGAAATCCAATATATTTCTATTCTATCGGTTTATGATTTATTATATTCATCTTGTTTTTCTATTGTTTCAATCTAAATGATTTTGTATTATCTCATACATTTCAAGGATTATATGAACATAAATATTAAAAATAGTTTTAAGAGGACATAGATGTGTTACTCAAAACCGATCACTCGATCAAAATAATCGTCAACACTGACAAATACATGAAGTTTACATAAGATAATATATCTAAAATTAATTAATCTACCTAGAATCAAGCTATACTAGAGAGTTCAGTTTTGAAAAATAATCGTCAAGTAACTCTTCAATCTCTAAAATAAATATCGAAATGAATTACTTATGCTCATTCAGGGTGTGATTCTGAATCATTTCATGGTGTCATATGGTACATAGGAATGATACCAGCTCAATATAATCGACTATAAATTAATCCTATTTTACTAGAAAATTGGATCATTAACTATAAAAAAATAATGTCCCCAATATCATGGAAATATTGAGAAGAATTATGAATGTAATCACACGAGTTGTATAAAATGCAGAGATGAATTCTGTTGGAAATGTTTAATCGATTATAGACTTATGATTGGTAGAGGATTCCATAAACATCTGCACAACATTTTAAATAATATGATCACATCCTCATCAATACCAAGAAAAAGATCACTTTTGAATAAGGCATTTATTTAATTAACGAAAATTCTTTTTATGACACTCTTAATTAAGAAAACTATTATAAAGTCTGTTAATAGAGTTGAGAAGTCATTTTTTTAATTATCTCAAACTATATTAGTAAAATTGTTTTTATTTCACTTAAAATATTTCTTATAAACTTGACATCTAATATTCTTGGTTATGATATGACAGAGTAAACGAAATATTACATAACAAAAATAATTAACAGATATTATACTTTTTTTAAAACGTTTGCTACGAGTTTTACATGTCTAACAAAATATTAAACGTCGATTATATTCATCTTTTTAAGTGTTTTTGAAGCCTTTTTATTCCTTTTATTAAATAGAGCTTTGTTAAATGATTATTTTTTATTCTTGAATTCGAATATATTTTCAAAAGTTCTATTCTTATATTATAAATTATTCTTCAAAATATCAATCATTATCATAAATTAAATAAAAGAATAACAATCAGAATGAAAACAAATAGTAGAAGACTATCAAATACTGTTTTTCATCCAAATAGAATTATTTTCTTTTAATTTTAACAAAATTCTTTTCATTCTCTTTTATAAAAATAATATGCAATAATCAAATGTTTGAAACACACTGTATTGGTTGCTTTATTCGTCGATATAGAAGTGGAACCATCTGCATTTTACATCTATATTTAGTACTACTTTTCTAATCATTGCACAAAAAAATATTCCCACTTATATGTTTTATATCAATTTAAATACATATTTATAATCGTTCTACATTATTAGCTGAATAAAAATTTGTCGTATGTTATTATGAAAATTTTTCATTGTCAATATTTATTAAACGTAGGTATGTATGGAATGATGAAAGAAACCTTTTTAAAAGAAAAAGGTTTTGATAGCTGAATACATATATATATATATATATTCTTAATCCATTCGGATTAGAAATTTAATATTGAAATAACATAACAAGATATATTACTCATTTTTATCGAATAATATTTTTCTATTGACAATAAAATTCATTTCTCAGTAATAAACAGACAATCATTTTTTATAAAAACAAAAAAACATATTTTCCGTTTCTTTTCTGTTCTTTCTTTTCATTATAATCATCCAAAGAAAAAAAAAGAAACAATATGTTTATACAATCAGAAAAAAAAAGAAAAAAAAAACATAGAATACAGATGAAAAACGGCAATATGAGCAGCATCAGCCATTATAGCACCACCATAAAACACCCCTTAACTTGTTTCTTTTTTTTCTTTTTTTTTTATATGTATTTCCCGTATCTTGAATAAAACAACGCGCATACATACATTGAAGCAAGCCATTCATTATACATAAAGAAAAAGAAAAATATATGTATATGTATATATATATATATATATATATGTATAGAATATATAGAGATACGCATGAATGATAATTTCACCGAGAATGTTGGAAGATAAGCGGGATGTGTCTCAGATCTGTCCCTATGCCCAGTAATAATCCAAAATCAATCTGACAGACAGTCCAGAAGTAAAACAAAAACAAAAGCAAAATTAAGTAGATAGAGAATAAGCATCGAGAGAAGAAAGAAAAAAAAAAGAAAAACGAACACTACAAGACAAAAGCGAAAAAAAAAAGAAAACGTCGTTTTTTGGCTGCATGCGTATATGTATATATATATATAATAGAATTTAAAAAAATAGCAATCGAAATTATTTTTTTTTCACTTAATGACTTCCATATGAATTATCATATGATGGCATTAAAAGTTCACGTGCAAAACCATCATTAATAAATCGTTTAAATTCTTTTAAAAAAAAAAAGTAAAAAAAAAAATAAAATAAAATCACAAAATTGAAATTTTTACCTTCAAAATTAAGTTTTCCACGTGATGTTAAACGTGAAATCATATCTTGAATTTTATAATTTGATTCTGATCGACCAACAACAATAAGTAAATCTTCAATTTCTTGTTGATTCAAATGATTATCATTATCAGAATCTAATTTTTCAAATGTACGACGTAATTGATAATCATTATATTGACCTGTTATAATCGGTGCTAATAATTCACAAAATTGCTCAAATGTTAATCGTCGAACATCTAATAATCAAATAAAAAAAAAGAAATTTTTTTTTCTTTATTGTACAAAAAAAAATTTATCATACGTGGTAATCGATTATTATATCGTTCGAATGTATCTTTATTTATTTCAAGGCGAAAATGTTTATCTCGTTGCACACCATAAGATGTTTGTTGACGATTTCGACGATCACCACGTTCAAACCATTCATACATAACTAAATTTAAAAAAAAAAAGAACTTTTTGTTTTTGTTTATTTAATATATACCTTTGATCATTTCACCATTAACGCGTTTTGTGTATTGAGCATATTTTTTAACAATATCATCACGGATTTTATTATTAATTACTTGCATGATCTTCCAATCTTGTGCTTGATGGGCTATTAGAGATAATAGATAGATAAAGGGCTTTTTTTTATTTATTACGAGATAAGGTCAATTTGATAAGGAAAATCAATTGTGTGATTTTATTGATATAAAAACATTTTTTTCCTTTTTTTATACTCTTTTTCTTGTTTTTCTGTTAAAGAAAAATGCAGAGAAAAAAGATGATATGCTCTTATAAAAAAAAAAACCGTCGATGTCTATTGTAAAATCATTTTTCTTTTTATAACTACAGCACAATCCTTTATGAAGCATACGACACTACTCTGTAGTGAAGGTCATATGCACTCGC
The DNA here is from genome assembly GCA_022393335.1 of Macrotrachela quadricornifera. Classification (NCBI taxonomy): domain Eukaryota; kingdom Metazoa; phylum Rotifera; class Eurotatoria; order Philodinida; family Philodinidae; genus Macrotrachela; species Macrotrachela quadricornifera. Next base: position 314,753 of record JAJEKB010020632.1, on the reverse strand, counting down.
TTAGAAGACAAGTTCATAATCCTGTCAGCAAACCTTGACGTTCGCTTATGCATATTTATATATATGTATATATGAATTACACACCGAGGACATTGTTGGGTGTCGTTGGAATAATCACTGGTGGATGGTGATACTCCATTAAATGAGGTACGTTCCGTATACCGACCGTTTGTTGTTACGACCAAACTATCGTCGATTGTGTCGATGAAGAAGAAGAAGAAGAAGAAAAAAACAGACCGTACTCGTTGCTGCAACTCATGGCATCATACACATAGAGGCGGAGCGTCGACGACACACAAGCCAAGCAAGCAAAAAAAAAGGTAGTGTGTATGTAATTGAAGACATAACGAGAAGGAGAGAGGGAGAGAGAGAGGAAAGGCAAAAAAAAAGTATGAATGGAATTCGATCTTTGTGTAGATGGAAGCAATTCGACTACGATGAATTTTCGATTCTTCTCTTTTGCTCTGTCTCTTTTTCTTTCCCTTTCCCTTTCCCTTAGTTCACGATTGCATCATATAATATACACGAAAGAAAGAGACAGAGAGAGACAGAGACAGAGACAGAGAGAAAAATGCATATTCAATATTTGAAATTTTTAAACAGGTAAGCGTACTCTTTCTCTCAAGTATGTTTGTATATTCATCATAGCGTACTGAATTGGATAATTTGTGGTATTCGCATTTTTTTAAGGCTACACCTAAAAGAAAAAACTAAATTCAAGGAGAAAAAGAGACGAAAAACGCTTCTTAAGTATACTCTTTTTTGGACATAAATATACTGTAACAGAGAAAAAAAAAAAAGAAAAAAAAAAGAGAAAGAAAAGAATCGGGACGGGCCTAAAAAAAAGAAATGAAATGGAATGACACGAAACCTTCATTCTCTTAGTCTTATTGCATTTTTTCTCTTCTTTCTCTTTTTCTCACTCCATTACTTTTATGATGATTATTATCATTAAAAAAACGAGAAAAGGAACTGAATTTCATAACATGATATGTGAAATACATATCTTTGAAAAGGTCAGTTTAATAAATGTAAGAATTCAAAATGAAAGAAATCGCTTTTTTTCTTCTTTTTATTCAATCTTTTTTTTTACGGACATTTTATATGATAAAATTTATGCATGAAAAAGAAAAAAGATTATTTTATGTCATTAAGACGACTTACCACTTCTTTCTAATAGTAAATCACCTAGTTTTAGTTGTCGTCGTGTCGTTACCACTATTGCTTACTACTACCAATAATATATACGACTTTGTCTGCACGCACTTCAACTTATGCATATATAGAACAAAAAATCCTCTTCTCTCTCTCTCCCTCTCTTTCTCTCGTTATGCACTGTCCAGTCAGTTCATATTTGTGTTCTTTGCTTTTGTCTCGTCTTGACTTGAATATTACGACATACAAAAAAAAAAACTTTTTTTTTAAACATAGCAACCGACAATCAACGGATTGTCGGACGGACGCAAGGTACCAGCAATAACAAGGTCATATCAAATGGTCATATAAATTTAACTAGTTGTCAAACAATAAAATAATCGAAATATTGAACGCGGTAAAGAATAAAGATGATGAATGAACATAAACATATATAGACACTATCGAATATATGCATATGAGTACGCTTCTCTGTGAACTTTTCAACGTGATATCGATGTGGAGAAAGAGAGAGAGAGAAGTCCTCATCTCCTTTTTTTTTTTGTTTTGCATATGCTAATAGGCACATAATTATCGATAAAGAAGAGAAGAGAGTTGCCTATGATGCTAATTGATATGGTCGGACCACCCACACACTCTATCAAGCCGAGACGAGTCTAATGTATTAACCTTTTTTTTTGTATGTATCATTTTATGCTCTTTATTTGAATCTTTCTCTTTCTATATTCAAAAAAAAAAGAATCTTTCTTATTGCCATATTGTTCATCCTGTTCATTCGAACGTTTACACACTTATGGGCGTCTCTTATGCACTAGTACTAAGTGTGAAGGAGTAGCAATGCATATTTACTCTTCACTCTCTCTCGTTATTCTATATAGCAAACTAATGATCATATGTAGTGGCAGAATAAACATCTTTTATTCTTCAGACACAGCTCATCATGACCTAAAGAGAATGATGTACGACTAATTTGGCCTTCTTTGTCTTACTTTCTCATAAGTAAGAAAGATTTCTATTGATACTTATATATGTATATGAGACATATACAAGGGTGGTAAAGAATAGTGATAAAGAATAGAGAGTGTTGTTATAACTATTGCAAGCGTATATATCCTGCAGATAAATATCGGCGAGACGAGAAAATAGACTTGATCTACATAGGTGATGAGGGACTTTCAATATAATCAATATTCAATACGTGACAAATGTAATTCATCTTATAAAAAAAAAACTGATTATCTATATTATCAGAAATATAAATCATAATTGAAGATTTAATATTTTTTTTTCTCAATTCTAAATCAAATATATATTGGTAATTTTTGAATAATAACTAATATTTAAATAATCGATTTTATCGATTAACAACTGCTATTAAATGGATTGAGTTATTTTTTTCTTTCATTTATTTGTCATGTAATTGATCGTTTGACAAAAACATGCGGAGAAAAAAAACAACCTTTTTTCTTTTTTTTTTTAACAACAATAACACCACGTTGTCGAGCAACATTAAGAATAGTAAAGCTGTAAATGGTATTTCTTTCTTTTTTTACTCTTGTTTTTCTTTTAACACTCATTACTCAACAACATTCAATATTACCGATATTGTTGTTGTTGTTGCTGCTGCTTTTATTATTATTATTATTTTTATTATTACTGTTCTTTGTCATATTTGCACAGTTGCATGCATCCGGCAACCACCTTGACATATCAATCACACTTTGTTACTACATGCAAACACTACATTATATTAATCATTAGTTTACACAGTTTTCTTTTTCTATTATATCTGTAAAAATCATTGATCAGAAAAAAAAACGAGTCGTAATAGACACGAGGATACACTAAACGGACAATATGCAATAATTGTCTTTCATAGATTAACATATGATGTGCATCATCTATAGTTGCATGACAAGAAGAAAAAGGTCTGCCAATACAGCGTCAATAATGAATATAAGATGAAAAACAACTACGGATTATCAATAAAATAACGAACATTAATATTGATATTGTTGTCCTTGGCTAAGCATACACAATATACCTTACATATAGGATCGATTAACATTAACATTATTATAATGTATAAGAAACATTAACGAAAAAAAAAAGGAAAAACCTTGACTAGCTATTGAAATGGATCATTATTGATCCATTTGAATAATGTTTAGTAATTGCCAATACTGGATAGAAAATGAAATAGGCGATAACGTGGAAGAAACGGACAACGCGTGTTGATGGCAATCAAAAAGTCATCATGCGTATGACGCGTCTGTCATTGAAGCAATTGAATCGATATTCACGATCACAAACGACAACACAAAAATACCTCTCTTATACTTTTTGTTGTTGTTGTTATTGTACATAATCGAATTTAAGTTGAATAAACGCAAAGAACAGAATGCTTATATTTTGTAGCATGAGAAGATTATTTACTTATGCTAATTCTTCCTTTTTTTTTGTACTCGTCTTATTATTATTATTCGTACAATAAGGTATAGTAACGAATAACAAAAAAAACATTTAAAAAGAAAAGACGAGCGTCAGCTGCCAATTAGAATACGTATAAGAAACGGAAAATCCTTGAAATCAATACGAATACATTGACTGTTGAGGTAGTGATAATAATGATGATGGGTAGCAGATGCATGATCATGATACATCTCATCATTTTTCAAGGACAACTGTTTTCGAACACGTACACTTCATTACTTAACAATCAAACACGTTCATTAAAGACAAATCATTATTGAAGGTTAAAGTGGAAAAGAAAAGGAATTAATTCGAGAAGAAAACGTGCTTCTTATTCATTTTCGCGCTTTTAAATAAATAGTAAATGATGTTAAAATAAAAGAAAAGATAAAAAAAGGACTTAAAGAAATATAAAAAGAAAAAGAAAAAAGAAAAGAAACTTACGAAGTTTTTCATAAGCATCATTTCCATATAATGCATGATATAGCATTTTTTCACCGTCAACAACAAATTCGGGAACTTGATACACTGAAACAGTCGGGTCATATGTTCGATAGGGATTCATTGTGGTGGTAGTGGCCATGGGACTTTTTTTTGCTTATTTGTGCGCACGAATGAAATAGATAATCAAATGATTACTCTTCTTTTTTTTCCTTTTTGCCAGTGGGTGACTATACTCGCGCGTTTGTATATATATATATACGAACGATCGATGTTGTTGATGATTTCAGAATAAGAAGAGGAAAAAACAATGCATAATAATTTTTCTCGGCTTTCTCTCTCTCTCTCTCTCTTTCTCCGATGATGATGAGGACGTGAGGAGGAGAGCTTACACGTATTTATATATTTATACAGAGAAAGAGAGAGAGAGAGACGGCTGTTGTTGCTATTGCTGCTGCTGTTCTTCCTCCCATCATCATCATCATCATCATCACATGCATACCTTAGATGTAATCGACCCTTTTCTCTTTTTTTTCCTGTTTTTTGTTATAGATTTTGAAAAAAAAACAAAACAATTTGTTTCTCTAACTGGTGCACAAATGGTTTTCACATTTGATGAAGGAAACACTATTCAACATGGCAGCATTTTATAAAAAAAAAAGAAGAGAAAAAAAGACGAGAAGCAACTGAAACGTGCAATAAAAAAAAAGTTTAGAATATTTTTCGATAAAAATATTATTCTCTTCCTCAGGGGACAATCCAAATGAAAGGAATGTATGTGTTTATACAAAACAAATTCTTTTTTGTCAAAAAATAGACGACAAAAGAATGTATTAATAATTGAATTTGGCTGGCAAAAAAATAAAAGATAATTATCTTCTTTTTTTTTCTTCTTGTTTTATAGACAATTTTAAAAATAATAAGACATAATGATTTTGTTTTTTATTCTTTTAGTTATTCATAAATAAGATTACTTTATATATCAATCGATATATGTAATCATATAAGAACAATTTCAAAAGACACCGATCGTGGTGTGATAAGAAAATGAGAATTAAAAGATATCGTTTACCTACCAGTGTACAATAGTTAAAGATGATTGACCGTGTCTAAAGCACGTATATGTCTTTCTCTTATTTAATGGCGTCGTCGCGTTTTTGTCTTGTGTAAGATGTGTAAAATCGTTTGTCGTCTCATCTCTTACTAACAACGTCGTTCATACGAAAAAAAAAGAAAAAGAAAATGAGAGCGAAAGAAAAAGAGTTCTTGATTCACATAACTAATCCCATTTGGTAAGGGTGACGATTGATAAGACAATAGTAAATACTAAAGTAAAGATGAACTCGAATATGGAATAGTTCAATTACTATTGACAATATAAAGACGGTGATATTTCAACTCATCATTAACTTAATTAGTTTGAAAGATTTTCTTTTAATCTTTTATTCGATAAGATCATTTCATTTTACCTTGTATAACAAGGACATGAATATCATAGTAATTTTTAAAATTAATTCTAATATAAATCAAGGTTAGTAATTATCAAGATAAACATCTGTTCATTAATAATCAAGGAGAAATATTTCATATATACATATATATTAAAAAATAAATGGAAAAAAAAATAATATTCAATATTAAAGGTGTTCTATGATTGTGTCATTTTTTTTTCTTTAAATTTACATTTTAATGTCAATTTGAATATTTCATGTATTATGAAGACATATGCCTTTGGTTAAATATGAACTATTTACAAAGATTCAATCAACTGTTCTAATCGAATTTGACAATAGACTAATGGATTGAATAATACACTAAAAAAACGAACATGCACTCATATATGTTTGATATATATAT
>JAJEKB010020632.1:236777-268828 GCA_022393335.1 Macrotrachela quadricornifera | reverse complement strand
TTTATGGTAAAAAATGCTGGTATTATTCCTTCAATGAGTAGTATCATCGAAGGTGATGTAGCAAAAAAACGTCGATCAGTTGCAGATATTCTTGCTTCGACATGGCTTGCATGTATTGAAGACGATGATGAAACAAAAGCACCATTCAGAGCAGAAGTTATCATTGCTAATCCACCATCATTTGGACATATTCATTGTGCAGAAAAATTACAAATTCCAGTGCATATTATGTTTACAATGCCTTGGTCACCTACTTCAGCTTTTGCACATCCATTATCGAATATCGAGAGCTCGATTGGACCGAAAGAGAAAATCAACTTCTACTCTTATGATGTCATTGAAACGTTGGTATGTAGAGAGAAAAAAAATACTAAAAATAAATTATCGTAGCATCATGCTACTTTTTTTTTCTTCTAGACTTGGACAGGTATGCGTGATGTTATAAACAGTTTTCGTAAAAGAACATTAGGACTCAGAGAATTAAATACAAATCAAGCGACAAGTGTATTAACTGATGAACGTGTACCACACACATATTGTTGGTCACCATCGTTAGTTGCTAAACCAAAAGATTGGGGACCACATATTGATGTCTCTGGCTTTTTCTTTCTCAATCTTGGTACTGCATTTACCAATCCACCCAAAGATCTCCTCGACTTTCTTGGTATTAATGCGGATGGCACTTATAGAGATCGAAAATTACCACCACCAATTTATATTGGTTTTGGTTCTATCACTGGTCATGATTCTCGTCGTCTCCTTGGAATTGTTGTTGATGCTCTCCAACAAACAGGATACCGAGCTCTATTATCGGGTCTTGCAGCAGAAACAGATCAATTACCACCAAATATTTTTAGAATTGGTAATGTCCCACATGATTGGCTATTTCAATATGGTAAGTAGTATTTCTAGTTGTAATACACCTCATCCATAAGATCCTATCTGTGTTGATAGTATCGGCAGTATGTCATCATGGTGGAGCAGGAACCACGGCTGCTGGTCTACGCGCTGGTAAACCAACAATTATTGTCCCTTTCTTTGGTGATCAATTCTTTTGGGGCACAGTTATCAAAAAGAGTGGTGCTGGCCCACGTCCACTACCTGGAAAATCAATTACTGTTAATAAACTAATTGAAGCTCTTCACTTCGTCCATGAATCAAGTACACGTTCTGCTGCTGAACGTATTCGTGATGCGATTCTAAAAGAAGATGGATGTGCAGCAGCTGTACATGCATTTCATGCTAATTTACCTTTATCTCGTATGCATAGTGATCTAGAACCAACATTTGCGGCGTGTTATCGTTCAGACAAATATAAGATACAAATATCACGTGCTGTAGCTCAAGTATTAGTTACCGCTGGTGCTTTAGAAGAATCTGACCTTACTCCTCATGTCACACGAAAATGGGAATTCGAACATGATACCAGCATGCATATTCCTACTCATGGAATGATTGAACATTCTCACAAAGCCTTTACAAATATGTTTATTAGAACTGCTTCTAATTTAAAACGTGTATCCAGTAATGAGAATATAGCAATGAGAAGACTAGGATATGCTGGTACTGTGGCTAAAGGTTTTGGACTTGGTGTAGGTCATCTAACAATTGGATGTTTATCATTATATGGTGAAGTGACTGATGCGCTCGATCTTGTAACGAAAATTTATGATCCATACAGGTAGGATTGCTTTCAATGAATGAAATAATCAAACCATTTATTGTAGTGATCCAAAGACTCGTCGACGACCACGAGTAATCGATTTCAAATCAGGGGCAAAAGCTGCTGGTTTGGCGTTGTGGAATGGTTGGAAAGACGGTTTTACTGGTATTGTAACACAACCACGTGCTGGCTACAGACGTCATGGGGTGGTTGGCGGAGCAGCTGGATCATTCGTAGGAACAGTCAATCTTGGATTGAAACCTGCCGTCGGTATCCTTTCATCACTTACTTGGATCAGTCGTGGAACTTATGCTAGTGTAAAAACTGCAGTGGAAAGTTATCGAAAAGAAGGTCGACGTATTTCAACAAAATTATTTGATGCAACATCATCCAATGAACAGAATCGAATATCGCATGAAGATGATAATGAAAATATTTCACCCATTGCTATAAAAGCTGCAGAAAAATCCGGTTTTCATCCGAAAGTATGTCAACATATTTTGGATGAGTTTGAAAAAATTAAACAAGAACATGAACGAATGATGGCTTCTAAATTGCGAAAAACCAAGAGTATCGCTGACTTTTTCGCTCCTCGTAGTATTCGACAATCTTCATTATCAAATAGACATTCCACTTCACAATGGTACATTAACGACGACGCAAAGATCTGATGATTTTCAATAGACGATTGTATTTTTTGTAATGAATAGATGTAAAATGAATGATGTAAAAATGAGTGAATGATTTTCTTTTGTAATAAAAAATGTTAATAACTCTCAAATGATTTATCTGCTTCATTAGTAATGAAAAGTAAGTGAAAATAAGCCATTCATGCCGTTAAAAAAGTAAACACAGTCGATTTACTCTTATAAAATTTGTTTATGTTTGAAGATAAAAGATGATTGGACAAAATGTAGCAGAAAAAATCGTTGCAATATTTTTTGGCACAAGATATTTGAGAAAACGGGATAGTGAATTGAAAAAGGATCAGTACATTTACAAAAACTCAAATAAACTTTTACAATATTACGATGGAAGAATCTTTTATATAGAATTCTTTCATATTCTCACAATGAAATAAAAGTTCTCTGTCACAACAAGAAGGTTTTGTATATTCTTGAAAACTATTCTATCATATAGATCATTTGATAGAGCTTTTGGCAAGGTTTCTTCAAATATCTCAATAAAAAACCTTTGGAAATCTGGTAAATGTGTTTACCCTTTTTCAATCTACTATCCCATTTTCTTAGAAACTGTGGTCTTTTCTAATTAATTTTCTTTACTGTCTATTATCATTTTCTAGAGAGTCGTTTGATAAGTCGTAAATATTTTGCGCTATAAAATATTGCAACAGTTTGTTCATACGTCGATCTGTCCTAGTGCCTATATTCTATACATTTTTTTTTCTTTCGTTCCTCTTGTATTGGAATATTCCTCATATTTTTCTTAGGATTATTCCCGTCCTTTGGAATGCTCCAATTTTCATAGAAGAATATTTCTTCTTCTTTGGATTGTTTACTATATAGTATGTATAGAGATGTGCGTATTCACATTTTACAATTATTCATCTATGATCGATTAAATAATGACTAATAATATAAAAACGTTTGATATTAAGTGATATTCCACGTAATTAATAGAAAAATCAATATAGGAATATAATGCTTCAGAGTCAGAAAAAAATCATTTGTAAAAAAAAAAGATTTAAATTATTTCTGCAACATCATGTTTCATAACTCACAATTTTTTTTAGTTTCTCAATATATACTAATAATTTTATCGCAATCGAGTTACTGCAAGAAATCAATATGCAATGATTCGATGTTATCTTATGTTTTCAAGAAAAATTTGAAAATTGCTACAGAATTTAAATATTCCAGTTTTAATATGTAAAAAATAGTATACAGAATATCATTTCAAATGAGATTTGTTTTATTGAACATTGTACAGAAACATATTTGATTAAAGTTCTCATAATAATCAATATTTATAATTCAATCATTTTAGACGAAAAATATTAGATTTAAACAAACATAGAATAAAAGATGATGAGAAGTAAGTATTTAGATTAGTTAATCTTTTATAAAATTTTATTTTGATTTTTTTCATAATACAGAAGAAATGCATAGAAATAGAAGAAAAAAAAGTTATATCTCATTGTATAACAAAACTATACTTTTTATTTCTATCTTAATCAAAAAAGATTATATAATTTGTTAATCAATTGATGTTTCGTTTGATGAAAAGTTCATTTTTATGAGATATCTTTGAATAAATGAATATTCAATATTAGAATTATAATTGAAGTTTTTATTTTTCAAAAAAGATTCAATAAAGTCTGTTCAATATTATTGATTTTATCAAAACTCTAACCATTGATAGTTGAAAATTTTCTTGATCTAAATTTAAGCCTATGAACAATGACAAAAAAAATCAAAATTTCTTCAAAATTATTTCAATTCTATGTCTTTTTAAATTTTCTTGAATCCATTTAACTTGAAAAAGTTTATTTAATCGAGAATTTAATGTATGTAAAATTCTTTGACAATAATTATTAAATATTAGTTCTAAATTATTTTCACTTGTTTCCATTAATCGACGACAAACAATTGAAATTTTAATTGGTATCATTTTTTCGAAAATTAACCATATTTTATCAATTAAATTATCAAATAATGTATCATTTAATTTATAATAAAACATATTAAGATATAAATATTGTAAATTAGGCATAATTAGAGATAAATGTTTGAAACAATCTGATTCAATATCATGATAACCCCATGTTAATTTGAGTATTTTAAGATTTTCATGTAGAAATATTTGTTGATTAAATAATGGATGTAAAGTTTTATTAAGAAAATTTTCTTCAATTATTTCAAGTTTTTTTAATTTTGGCATATGAGATAAAAGTATATTCATAATTGAATGATTTAAATCATCTTGAAGTTTAATAGAAAGTATTTCAATATTACTATTTGTATTGAAATGATTATTAATATATGTTGGTACACGCCAAAAATGTAATCTACATTGACGAAGTGAAGATGAAGTAAAAATACATTGAAGTAAATTTTGATTTGGTATACATGTTAAAGAAAGATATTTAAGTTGATTAAATTGTTGAAGAGCTGTACAGATATATGGAATTTCTTTTATATTTGCTGTAATTAATAATGATTTCAATCGAATAAGTTTTGTACCATGATTTTGAAAAAAATCAGGAAAATAATCATATAACTCATGAATCGATGATTGTAAACAAATAGTACGATTAAGTATTGAATCAGATAAGTATAAAGTTGGAAGATGTTCAGGAGTATCATTGCATTCGGCTTTCAATTCTATTGTAAATGAAAGGTAGCGAGAAGCAACTATATTATCAAAATATTTGTTTAAATTAGTAAAACATCGTATAATATCCTTTATTTCCAAATATGTAAAGATTAAAATCCAAAGTTCGTTAGGTATTTGTTCGACACGTGTTTTCATCTTACTGTATTTTGTCGTTCGGTATCTTAGCATATATATATATTCAAATCGTATAAAAAGGAAGAAAAGAACATATTGCCTTGAGTCATGCAATCACATGAATACATGTACGTCTAAAAGATTGTATAAAAGTACTTGACATGTAAAATAATTCGATTATTAATTTTATTTGACACATTCATTATTCATATACGAATCAAAAAGAATTAATGGATACATTATTATCATAATATTCTTTACGTTTCTTATTTTTCTGAATCGAATGTTGGAAATTTTTAAGTTTACGTTTTTATTAATTATTAAGGATTCGTCTTCCATTTTTTTCGTAAGAATATTACAATTTAACATGACTTATAAATAGACATAAGTTATTGAGTATAATATAATTGTATCTGGTTTATTACATTTTTCTGATTTAGTTTCACTTTAAGACATGGCGAAAATAGAAGAGTTTTAATCTATGTGGTTTTATTCTAACGTACGGATATGTTGAACCTCAAATAAAATTTTTTTGTTCATTCTTTTTCTCAGCAGGTATCGGGATCTATTTTTTGGGATTTATTCGGATTTCTTAATAAATTCCATATAACTCCTATTGAGGGTGAGGGCGAAAACTAAATGAGGGTGAGGGCAGAAAATAAGTGAGGGTGAGGGTGAGTGCGGTGGGTGGGGGAAGGGGAGGGCGCAAGAGTGAGGGTGCGGTGAAATACTAATACAGCTATATAGTCTCAATAAATCCTTAGTAAATAAATAAATCCCAATAAATGCTGTAGAAGAAATAAATCCCCAAAAAATATGTCCCAGCATACCCACATACAATTTGAAATAATCAAAGTAGTACATTTTCTACAGTATCTTGAAGTTGAGTGTGAGGGTGAGAGTGTGAAATTGTGACGATGAGGGTGTAGGTACCAAAAATGTCGTGGATAATGCATTATTTTAGCATTGGAAATTAAGGAACTGTGGAAGAATTGAATAGGAATTCCTATTTCTTAGTACTTTGGACACCCCTCGAATAATTAAGAGAGGAGAACTCTGTCAAACCGGAATCCTGTTCAGTGCTTACTTTAGTAATAAATGTAGAAAAAATACCGGGCCTACGAAACTGTCTTTGGGCAGCACTCTACACCGGAAGATAGCCCAAAGTCGGGATACTTTTCTTCTTTATCTTCTACATTATCAAATTTTTCTGCATAAAATAATGTTCTTATATTTTTTGGTATATGTTCGTCTGCATGTATTCATACTCATCATATGCCACTTTAACACTCTAATCTGTATCATCAGAACAGATGAATGAGATATGTGAAAAATCTACTTTAATACATCTATCGTCATTCTTTTTATTATTCTTTCCTGATGAATAATGTTTATTTTTTCTCGCATTTAGCATTCTGTTTCTCTCCATTTATCGTATACTTATCAATGACTTATGGATGCAACAAATATGAATTAAAAACACAGAATAAACAATATTTTTTTTGAAAATAGAATGTCATCGATCGATCAATATAAAAAACGCTTGTGTTCATGTTCGTATCGAAGAATACAAAGGAGTCAGCTGCTTATAAATTCTTTTTCTTGGTTTATTTCACGTCATATTGTTGATGGTAGCAATGTTTAAAGAAGGCAAGATCCATGTAAATATTTTTTGTAATAAAACATGTCTCCAATGAAACATTTCTTGCGTCTAGACACAGTTGCATTTAGAATCGCGTGTAAACGCAGTAAAATCGGCTTTTTACCGCGTTTACATATAAAAGTTGCATCTTTGAGTATAGCGAAAAACAGTTTTTCATCACGTCTGAACGCACCCTAGAACTAAGTCATGATTAAACGCGTGTATCCTGAGTTTGTTACTTATACGAGAAATACTTTTTCAGCTGTAATGGTCATACTGAAGTATTGAAAAATAGAAAAACATCGATTATCTTTTCTTTTTATTGTTTTCTTTCTCGTAGAGAAGACTCTTGCAAACATAAATTATCTGCTTGCTTGCTTGCTTGTATGTCCGCACAAGGTCAAGAAAACATTGTATTAATATTTTCTGTAAAACTTGACCAAAAGGTAATCGAGATCGAAGAATCCGAATATGATGTTAGTTTTTTAAATTTTTTTTGAGGATCAGTTTTTAGACAAAGAACTACTTTTTTTACAAAAAAAAATTTCCTATAAAGATTGATCGAAGGGTAATCGAGAGCGAGAAATTCAAATCTGAAGCCTGTTTTCTAAAAATTTTTTGCAGTTAAGTTTTTTAAATAGACGACAAGTTTTTAACAGAAAAATATTTGTTTTTATGAAATTTGGTCAAAGACAGTTAATGTCCAGGAACTTAAATTTGACTTCGGTTTTTTTAAATTTTATAAATGAATAGCTTGACGGTAGTTTAGAAACACGATTTCTACGAGAAAAAGCTGAGCGAGTCTTTAGACGAGCGCTACTTGTTATCTAACTTTGTGATATTTTTAGAGATAAATGTCTACTTTGAAAAGAAAAATCTTTTCATATTTATTGAGTCTGATAATCAAGAATCCTAATTAAATCGAGATTCATCAAAATAAAAGTCAAAAGATTAGAAGAGTCAATAAACAATACCCATGTCCGTTATTTGAGTTTGATAATCGGTAAAGACTCTAAATTCAAATAAAATTCTTTTACTATGACGAATGATAAAATATCTATTTTTTTTTTATTTTTCAATATCTCTTATGCACTATTTTGAATAAAATAATTAAAAATAATTATTAAAGTCTCTCTCATTTTTCCAAAACTACAAATTGAAAAAAAACGCATGCTTTGTTCCATATTTTCGTGCAAAGTAATATATCAGATTAAATAAGATAGGAACGAAAAGAATATTAATCCTCATGATTCACAGTCACGACGGCAAAGAAAAAAAATTGTCAAGCTAGTGTCTCTTTCAAGATTTAATTGATCATTTTTTTGTTTTTTATCTTGCTCAGCCTTGGCTTCTTTGGCCGTTTCAGTTGTTGCATAGCCTAGAGCATATAACTTTGTTTCTTTCCAGACTTTTTGATCATATAAACTTTTTTGTACGTCAGGTGGTGCATTTCGTTAGATGTTTTCTTCATATTCTTCTTTAGCAGCTTTTGTTTTTCCGGTTTAATTCAATTTCTATGCCTAACACTTCATTAATTTATGTACGATCGAGAAAAAAAAGACATCATGAAATTGATTATCTCAGCAATCTTACCTGACGGGTCCTTGTTTTTTAACTGTCGGCGTATACACAAGAAATGCTTGTACAATGAATAGTAAGTTAAAAACTGCTCTTATATATGCTCTGGTCTCTCTAATCAAATACAGTGAAACCTCTATTAGTGAACACCCCTCCTTTATGAACACTTCGTGATTCTGAATGTGAACACATTTTTTGGTCCCGTCCGTATACATTAACATTATCAATGTGAACTCTATAGGTGTCGCTACTTAAGAAAATAATACTATTGGAGCGATAGAGATACGATAATCAATGAACTGATTGATTATGTAACTTAATTCAATGAATACATAGAAAGAGAGACAATAAAAAAGATGTTGAACAATCACCCTCAAGATTGTCAGAATCAATTCAGATGGTTCGTCTTTTGAATTATTATCAACAACTCAACATCCAGAACTCCATTCATTAGTAATACAATTACAGACGAAGCTCGTTGATGTTTATTTAGACTCAAATATTGTGAAGCACAAATTTATTCCGGATTTTTTAAGCCTATTTAGTCAGGAATTGTACATCATACTCAAAATAGTGTATTTGAAAAATGTCAAGTCTTAAAACTTATATACTTAAATAAAATAATTAAATCTAGTTAAACACTATTAACAAATGATTAAACTACTTCTTTATAAACACTCCGTTATACTGAACGTTTTTCAATGGTCCCGGGAGTGTTCATACTAGACAGGTTTCACTGTATATTTAAGTTATGTAAGCATTGCTCTCTTTCATTTATTTAGATAAGAAAAAATATAAAATCCTTCAAAGCTTCAATGATCATCTGAATTATTTTGTCTATTTTATTTGAAAAGAATGTATTCTTTATTTCTCTTCCATGGGCTTCTAGTTTGATGATGTTCGACACAAAAAACTAAGAGGAAACAATTCTTATTCTGCAGCGATTCCATTGAGAAAATTTTTTATATTATGCTGTGCTCCAATGTTTCGATTCAATGATGATTGAAATTTCTAATACATAGTGCTCATATAAATTAAGCAAAATATCCACGAATAAGTACGACCATCGAAATAATAATTAATAAATGAAAAACAAAAATAAAATATTCGCTTAACAATCAATTTTATATGAGTCAGTTTCGACATTTTTCAATAGATGAGTATCAGTCGCAAAAGATTAAAACGTCTCAATCGTTAACAGCAATCATTCTACGATAAGCTTCAATCAATAGAAAATATGTTTATCTTAACACAATGCCATATGACAATTCGATAGTGCATCGAACAAATCTTGAATATATCGGGTGAATCGATCGTTCACCGCACGAATATTTTCAGACGCGAACGCAATGAACAGTCTAACGGCATAAAATCAATGTTTTTGTCTTTTGGGACGAGAAAAAAAACATACATACTCATTTCTATCGTCAGTCAATGAAATATGAACTAGAATACATCGACTGTAATGCGATAGAAATGAATTTGTTCGATTTACCCGACGAAATTCTTCTTGTCATATTGAAAAAAAATGAATGTTGTCGATACATTATATCGACAAAGTGGTCTTCATAGTCGACTTGATCAATTATTATTCGATCGTACCTATGTTGGCGAACTTGATTTTACAATAAAATCTTGGGATGATTCTATTTCTCCAATAAATAATTTAGTAATTGATCGAGTTTGTGAAAAAATCTTGCCTTATATTAATGATAAAGTGATGAAACTTATTGTTGAACCAAATGCAATTGAACGTGTTCTTGGTGTTGTCGATTATCCAAAAGTGTCATCTTTATCATTAATGAATTTCTCGAAAAAAAAACTTATTCAACATCTTACAAGTAATAATAATCATTTGTTTGAAATTAATCTTCGTTGAATTTCTTTTTAGAAGATTCTAATAGAATTAAATTGATAATGGAACAAATAGCACATTTGAATGTTCATCTTATTGAGGAAATAGACAATGATAATGATGAATTAGGTCTATTCGACTTCATTCTATCAATATCGAAATCTTTGCTCGATTTAGCTTTTCATCAATCAATTAGATTTCAAGATAGAAACATTTCAATCTCAATATTCGTCGACAATTTGTTCCTCATTGACAAAATTGAATATAAAATTAAATACATTTGATGAATGTCTTTTTCTTTTTGATGGTCGTTTTCTATCCTTATCTCATTGTTTGGTTTATATTAACAAAATCTTTTCAGGTTCATCATCTATTGATAATACAATAAGTTGTTATTTATCTTCAGATATCTAATGATAATCATCTGTTTTTAATAGAAAAACTTATCTAAATTGAAATATTTTTCATTAACTTCATATATCGGAACACATGTCTACGATGATATTGTTGTGTCATTTCTACAACGGATGTCAAATTTAGAAGAACTACATTTACCTTTAACTGTTTCAAAACGCGATACATTTGCTGTTGTCGATGGAAATGATCTTAAAAATAATATATTTTAGTTCATCTTTCTCAATTGAAGACATTTCATTTTAGTATTTACACTTTTCTTTATCAATTGAATAATGATTTAGAAAACAAAAATGATTATCTTTCGAATAATGATATTCAACAAAGTTTTATTGAGAATAAATTTCAAGAAGTTATGTAGTTCTTGTACAATTGACATGTTTACTCATGTTCGAACATTAGCTATTAATGATTATATTCCTTGGGATTATTATTTCTTTAATAAAATTAGTCAATGTTTTCCGTTTATTGAAGTCTTATTGATATCTAATTCTTTGGCACGGAAAAATCTCAAGAATGATATTGAAGAATATCCAATTGTGACATTCAATCGATTATTTTTTCTTCATATTAGTTTTACACATGTCGATTATATTCAACAATTATTAACTAATCAATATACGCATTTACCTCGTCTTTGTCAACTTCACATTGAATATGAACATTTAATTACATTAACAAACAATTTTACTATTAATCCAACACAACTCAATTGCTTACAGATAAAAAGTTTAATAACTAATGAATGTTTTGTTCGTTCACAAAACTTTTCTCAATTTTTTCCTTTGTTATAATAAACGAATAAAAAAAACAGGAAAAAATAAAATATAGTAGTCATTCTTAGTGGAAATGCGATCAGATTAAAAATCATTAAATTTTATTTGATTACTCATTCTTTGTGTTTTTTTTAGATAACTATAGCCATGATTATCGGCGAAGAAATAGGGGTTTAGGCCAAAATACTAAGATTTCGAATAGATCCGCTTAATATTTCTTGTGGATATTCACGTCTTGATCTGTGCTGTGACTCTAGGTAGTTGTGTTGGATGTAAAATAAAATTCTGCATTGAACGATGATAAAATTAAGCAGAGAGGAGCCGTCGATCAAAAAAAAGTACAGATTTCGGCTTAAATGCCATAGTTTTTTAGAGATTCTCTTAGTATCTCTGGCTGACATTCACTTCTTGAGCTGTGGTGGATCTTTAATTAGTTGTGTTGGATGTAGAATTAAATTCTGCGTCGAATGGTAATAAAGTCAAAGTGAGGTAGGGAACATCGGTAGAATAGGAGTTTGGATCAGAATACCTAGGGTTCGAGTTGATCTTTCTCATTCGCGTTTTTGTGCTGATTTCAAGTGTTAGTGGTGTGTTTAAATAATTTAGTAAGCTATATAAGTACATGTGAATTAATTGTTTAAGTTTAGGTTATCATACAAATTCGACAGCACTATATTTTCAATAGAATTACACTCCTGGACAAAAGTCTTTCCCCTCCCTTTTTCTGCCCAGTATATCATAAAAAAATGTAAATATCTCTCTCATATTTTGATCAAATGGGCTAATATTTTTACTAGTGATAGAGGGATGTTCATAGTTCATATTCATGAGAGAAACGTTATCAAAAAGTGTTTTGAAGTATTATATTTGACTTCAATAAAAGCCAGTAAGTTTACACGAATCATGAAAAGCAAGGTCGTAAATAAATAGCGGACTCTGCTCAAGTCAAATACGATACTTCGAAACACTTTTTGATAACGTTTCTCTTATAAATATGAGAGAGATTATTTAAATTTCTCTTTTTTTTAATGATATACAGGACAGGAATAGAGGCGGGGAAAGACTTTTGTTCACAAGTGTATATATAAATATTCTTTCCATTCTGTTGAATACGTACTGTTGTACTGATCCTCATAAGAACTGAATGACCTTGTTTTGTTGCGTAATTTCATTTTTCTATTATTGTGTCATTATATTTTTGTATCTTTTCCTTGGTAAATATATATATTCATGATCTATCTCTTGTCTTTTTTTTTCCTTTTCCTTCATTATTATTACTTTTTTCGTTACTATTTGTGGTGTTTATTGATTTTTATCAATAAAATATTTAGCGAAAACCATCATCCTCCGATATATTATATTATCAATATAAGGTAGGTATTTTTAATGTGAGCTCTTCTCAAGTTTAGCAGGCTAAGATCCTAGATAATATATTTTAGTCAACGTCAATAACGGAGGTTGAAACCATTGGTTACATTCCAAAAACGAGAACCTCATAGAAAAATAAGTTGGTTTTTATGATTTGAAAGAGAAATAGAGGTTGACGTTGAGAAAAGAAACAACATAGAGAAATATGCCGGCACAAAGACTTATGATTTTTCAAAAAAAAAAAAGATGGATAATATCAAGCTGAAAATATTTTCGTAAAGGGAAATAACTAATGTTTCGCTTTAGAGAAATATACAAAAAGCAAACATTCTTAATATTTCATTTTGTATCATTCGCTTTTTAATTATTCTAACAGTCAAAATTCGTTTCCTTATATTAAAAGATACAAAAGTCAATGGCCGTTTGGATAAAATAAAAACAATAAAGTTTAGCATATAAAATTTAAAAAAATATGAAAAATATATTTACTTTACGAACACTAATTCTAAACGTCATCGTTACTATCATTCCCATATCTCTATTAAGTCTAATTAAAAATGAATAAAATTCTATATGATCAAATCGAAGGTTTTGCAGTATAAGAATCTTAATAGAATAAAAGTTTTTGGTTATTGAATTAAAATAAATTGAATACAAGAACGTTTTCTATATAATTCGTTTTTATAATATAAGGAAATATGCATGCTTAAGTTATTTCTATAGAGTGAATTATAATCTTGAGATGATATTATTCCTAAAACTTCATTTCATTGGTATGATGCCTACAGAATAATTAGACGTATTATTTGGTCTTATCCAAGCCCCGTCAAATCTTTATAGTGAATCTTATAGAAATGCTAGTATTTGAATTTTCTATACATTAGAAACTTAAACTTAAGATAATGGAATATATTTTGAGTATAATTGGATTATTCTAAAATAAAATTCAAATTATATTCAATTATTTTTATAGAGTTTTACAATAATCTAAACTCAAATCATGTCAAAATGTAGCTTAAATCACACTTTTTTTTCACTACAAATTCATTGTGTTTTCGATTCATTTTGAGCTTCTTTTATGAAGCTAAGTATCCAATGAACTATCATAATTTTATAGTGAAAAAAGTACGATTTAATCTCCATTTTGACAGATTTAAATGGATCTAGTTTTGGATCATAGGTGCTAACGAAAATGAAGTACAATGATTTCTTATAGATTGTAATTAAAATAAGATGATATAGTGAAAGTTTGATTATAAAACTGTTTTTCGGAGTGTCTGCCACTTGACATATAAGATTTTCTTATATCACGTCATGGATATAACATGTCTATTTCTATACTCAATCTATTAAATATTTTCATCGTGATATTTTTATTTATAAAAGAATCAGTAAAAAAAAGAATATATTTACAATATCGTTAACACGTTCACTATCGATCATTGAAGTTACTATGTAAGGATCTGGAAATCACCAACTGAACACACCATATAGCGTAGGCTTTTCGAAGAAAAAAAGTAATATCTACATTACCAATGCTAATAATCATCGGATTCAATGTTGAAGTTCTGAAGCAACAAATGGTATGCTCCTCAATAATAATACTAAAGTAAACGGTCAAAATATATCATCACTAGATTGATCAGTTATTTGCACATTTAGCCTTAATGAAAATTATCTCTCTATCAACTGATTGCAACAATTATTAAATACTACTTTTCAAACTCATTTGAGACATACCTAGTATTAATATATGCCTATTTTTTGCCATAAGAATAAAATTACATTATGTACGAATAATATCGATAAAAGAGTATGGTTTTCAGATAGAAAGAATTGATTAGAACCAGATATTAATGATTGCATCATTGTCATTATAGCATCAAGCAAAGTAATTCATATAAATTAATAAAACAATTCATATCTTAGTTTTATTTAAATATTAAAATGTCGATGATTGATTCAGAAACATACTAGAATATGTATTCTATCTCTCACATTAGGTTATCATTTCTTTTTTTTTGGTTCTCAAATCAGTAACTTATAATAATACACAGAAATTTTTTTTAATCTATTCATTCTAGACAAAACTCTCCAATTGATTCATTTGCGCAAATAGGACGTATCGATATCTATTAATATTAGCTTCCTTATATGAAACGAAATAACCAATTGAAAATAACCATGCATCTTTCAATTTTTACATATTCCAGGGAATAAATTTGTTAAAGAATTCGGTTAATAACATTTATTGATGTTATTTGTATATTGAATGCTAATTCTTACAATTGATTAAATTTATGTCATTATTATCAAATATATAAAAAAAAAACATGAGATTGATGATCAAATAATGCACAATAAGTCTGCAAATAGCGTCGTACCAATGAGCACTACCAGAATATTGAAAAACATTATCATATCTTCTCTTTTATTCAATTTAAAGAAAGAAATAAATGATTAAAATAATTATTTAGATTATTGAAGATTTCAAGAAGATCATACCTTTCTGAATAGAATTATATTAAAAGTTGAGATGAAATCGATAGATGTTTTCATCATGATTTAACATTGTATTCTTGTACAACTATGTTGAAATATTTTTAATACAAAAGAAAAAAGATTCTTGTTGTCACAATAAAAAGAAAAACAAAAATACACAAGATATAATTAATAAAGTTAGCTTTCGATTATAATGCTGAAATATAAAATTTTAATATAATAATGATGTCTTAACTTTTATAAGTTTGATACAACATATTTTCATATAGTTTCTGTAAATTATGAAAATATATCTATCACGTTTTCTTAAGAGACATTTCGCTAGTCCATCGAGAATTGCCATTACATAATAAAAGAAAAACTGAAATTATGAAAAAACTTTTTAGATTTTCGGAACTCTAATTGTTGAAGCTATATGTTTGGAAATATGAGGAGAACTGGTGAAACTCTACAAAAAGTCTTTTCGATATTTCTTATATAACTATGACATCTTGGCTCTGTATTTTGTGAGCAATATCTCATTCCAAAAAAACTCATTAAGCTAAACAAAAATGACTCTTCATTAGACCATTTAAACATTCATTTTCAATAAGATTTCATGGTATATTGATTATTAGCATCGAAAAATGAATCAGACAGCATATATTTTGATAATGCTCATTTTTACTCATCTCAATCCAAACTGATGTTTTTAGTAAAAAAGCATGATCACATTTTTATTTAGTTTGATGAGTTCTTTCAGATGAAGTGCTGCTTGAAAAAGAAAACAAATCACAATAATGAAGATAGATCTAAAACACTAGAAAAACTTTTTGAGGCAAAATTTTTTAGACTTCATCAAATAGGATTTCGAAAATCTAAACGTTTTTTGTAGTCTTAATTTTCTGTAAAGAAACGAACGCGATCGAAAAAGTAAACTCTTTTCAACTATGTGATCACTCTCTAATGCATTCTCGATATTCTTACAAAATCTTTCTTAATCTTTTCATTTTATTCTAATAAGTGGAATTATATATACAAAGAAATAGAGGCGTGAGTCTACAACTTTCTTAAAGAAAAATACTGTTTAATCAATAGAATGAATATGTACAGATTGTTTATCAATTGATTTTGCAATTTTCACAGTAATTTCCACATAACGGAGTGTTCTGGGAATTTTTTGTATCCATTGAATCGTGAAACTATTATTTAATGTACCATTTGTTGAAAGTAACTTTTGTTGATAATCATTTAAATCTTTTGTGGAAGATAATTGTTTTTCATAAAAACCATGAATAGTAATCATAACTTTTTCAATTCTTTTAAAAATTAACCACCAATGATCATGTGCACGTTCTGATAAATACTGATTCATATTAATATGACAAATATTAAGATCCAAATATTTCAAATTATGTATAACTATATTTGAATATTTTAATTCATCTAGCATTGAATGTAAGGAGTCAAAAGGATGATCTCGGAAACAATAACCATCCAATTTATATTTGATAACTTGAAGTTTTGACACAATCAAAAGTGGTTGAATCAATAATGATTCAAGATTTTGTGTAAAAGACGATACATTATCACTAATTTCAAGTCTCTTCAATTTTGGCATATGAGACAACATATGTTTTAGATAACAATAATAAAAATTCGTTTTGTTTAATGATGTTACATAAAGTATTTCAATATTACTGTTTTTTTCTACATGATAATAACGAGTATATATTTCTCCTCGAACATGTAATCGACATGTACGAAGTGTAGATAGATTAAGTATACATGACAGCAATCCAGGTGTCATAGTACATACTATTGACAAATATTTTAATGAATGAATCTGTGGAAGAATTTTACAAATAATAGGAATTTGTAATACATTTATTTCAATTATGAGAGATTGAAGATGAAGAAGATCTGTGAAATGATATTGAAGAAATTGAAGAAAACAATCAGATTCAATATTATTTGATGGTTGTAAATAAGTAATACGATTAATTATTGAATCAGACCAATAAGAATTAGTTGAATATGTTGAATGATTATTGTCATCTTTTTCCAAATTCAAATGAAATTTAAGATATGTACAAGCAAGAATTTGATTAAAATAATAATTCAAATTATTGAAAACATTAAATAAATCATGTACTTCTAAATAGGAAAATATCGGTAACCATACCTCGACAGGTAACTCTTCAGCACGTGTTACCATTGTATATTGTTTGATCATATTATTGTTCTTATTACATTAGTCAAGTAATTTGAATACATACGTATATATATACGTAGACGTTTAGGTAGAAAGGGAGAAAAACATTAATGCGACGTCACATCACATGATTAATCACTGCTGAATTTGTTGTTAGGGGGTACGGAGAAATAAAGGATTGTCCTTGTAATATTTTGCGAACGGTTCAGTCTCATTTCAGGTACTTTTCTGTTTATGTTATATGAAAAAATAATAAATATTTATTAATACGTTTGTTGTTAAATATTCATTTATTTTTCTTTAATATAAGTTATTTTCAAATATAAATCGTTAAATATCCATTAGAAAATTTGTTTATTGATGATATGATTTAATTGTGTTGTCTAGTTTATTTCATGACAGAACTGTATTTAGAATTATTGTTATTTATCAACATTAATAAGATAGGTTTTTTATTTTGTTTAATTGAGCGTATTTCGTTAAGTTTTTTTTAGTTGACGGGACATAGGGACGTTGAAAAAGCTAATAAAATTTTAAAAAAATGATTTTCTTAATCTGAATGATTTTTTTTATGTCGGAACATGGGGACATTGAATAATTAATAAAATTTAAAAAAAAATATTCTTTTCTGAATCTCAGTTTTTTTTTAACATTGGGACATACGGGACACTGAATGATTAATAAAGTTTAAAAACAAAAATATTTCTTTTCTCAATCATACTATTGTTTTAACATTGGGACATACGGGACATTAAATAATTAATAAAATTTTAAAAAAAAATTTTTTCTCGATCGTAGTATTGTTTTAACATTGGGACATACGGGACATTAAATGATTAGTAAAATTCTAAAACAAATATTTCTTTTCTCGATCGTAGTATTTTTTTCAACATTGGGACATACGGGACATAAACGATTAATACCGACCAAAAAAAGGAAGGGGTGTCTATTCTGTTGTTTTGCTCTCATGTTTATTTGTTTAAAAAAAAAGTAAATTGCCATTGATTTTCGTTTCAAGGCGCCTATAACGAAAAATAAATGAAGTAC
This sequence comes from Macrotrachela quadricornifera, assembly GCA_022393335.1. Taxonomy (NCBI): domain Eukaryota; kingdom Metazoa; phylum Rotifera; class Eurotatoria; order Philodinida; family Philodinidae; genus Macrotrachela; species Macrotrachela quadricornifera. The sequence continues at coordinate 250,318 of JAJEKB010020632.1, read as the reverse complement.
CTGAAATGAGACGCTCCCTTTGCGGTTCTCTATCTCTCCAGTTCTGATGTATATGTCACAGGAGAAATTGAAATTCAAGGGAATTTAAAATTCCCCTAGAGCAAATTAAAATTTTTTTTTGTATGAATTTTATACGTAGAATCGAAGATTTTAATTTCGTCTAGGGCAAGTTGAAATTTAAAATTCTCCTAAACAACAATAGAGATAGGATTATTTTCACTCACTTTTATTTTATATCATCATGTGAAATACTATATTATCTGTCAAAATGACTTAATTTTCAAAGTGGATACATTCACCCTCACACTCAAGTCACGCTCAGCCATACTTGTACAAATATCTAATGATTCTTGCAAGTATTGATGCGAGATCAATTCCATTTCAAATAATTTCTATTAATTTTTTCTGTAAGTGTATCCACTTTGAAAATTAAGTCATCTTGACAAATAATATAGCATTTCACATGATGATATCAAATAAAGGTGAATAAAAATAATCATGACTTTATTGCTGTTTAGGATAATTTTAAATTCCCCTGAATTTCAATTTCTTCTGTAACATATCTACATGAATAACTTTTAAGAAAATACTTCGTGTAATTTTCTATAAAACCTAGCAAAAAATATTCTTATAACGAATGACTATAGAATTACATTCTATCAACACTATAAAATCCTAAAATGGTTCATTTTCAAAAACCCATTTATATAAAACTAATCATTTCATTTCTTCTACAAAAACAGATACGAAATTCTGTTTCAATGCAATTTTCCTATGTTTTTATATTTACTCGTTCTAATAGAACTCAAAAGAAAAGATTTGGATAGGATGCAGAGTTTCTATGAACTAATCTTTTTACAAAGCGAATTGAAACCGTCAATCTGTCTCGTTCTACACATCAAGCATTGAAGAAGAACTATTCGTAGTATTCTACTTCTCTTGAAATGATGAAGAAAATATTCTCTTTTAACTTAGTAATAAATTTAAATATGTAATAATTTCCCACTAAACGTGGTAGCCTATTCACTCTATTTCGTATATGAATAAAAGAGCAATACAAAATCATCAATATAAAAGACAATGCTTGGAAAGTAAAGCATTATAGTGTTGATCGGATATAATTCTACAGTCATTCATTGGAAGAATTCTTTTTGCTAGATTTTGTAGATTTTGTCAATAAGTCAGACAACCAGTCAACAATTGTTAATAGATTATTTTTTAATAAAATCTTGTATTTTTAAATAATTTTAAAACAAGTAAACGTCAAAAAGTATCTTTATTAGAACATGTAAAATCAATACGTGTCATTTAACATGATAAGAAAATAAAAATACATCCAATATAATAAATTCAGCAATCTTTCAATTGAGATCTTGAAATATTAAAATAATCTAATGCTAATATTGTTTTCTAACTTTTTGAATTGTCTATACGAATTCTATACAATACAGTTAGTATATATTCTCAAATATTTTCATTCGCATCGAACAAATGCAATGATACATACAACAAAATAGCATATGTAATATTGTTTAATATTATAAAAGCTTTCATAACAATAAAATATATTTAATTATAAAAGAAGATATTGTTTAACTAATAGAGACAATATCTATGAAGCTTTTATTGGTTAATTTTGTTATTTTAATTGTTATCTCCATATAATGATATATTTTAGAATTGTTTACTATCCATTCAATTTTAAAACAATTATTTAATTGATTATTTGTTGAGAATAACATTTGTTGATAATCATTTTAATTTCTTGTAGAACATAATTGTTTTTCATAATAACCATGAATACTAATCTTAATTTTTTCAATTCTTTTAAAAATAAACCACCAATTGTTATGTATATCATCCCATGAATATTTATTCATATTTATATTACGATTATTAATATCAACATATTTTAAATTATACATTCCCGTATTTGAATATTTTAATTTATCTATAATACAATATAGAGAGTCAAAAGATTGACCTCGAACACAATAACCTTCCAATTTATATTTGATAATTTCAAATTAAATAGAAGAAATATAAAAAATATTACAGGGACATATGTAAAATATATTTACTTTAGGAACATCAATTCTAAGTGTTGTCCTTAGTATCATTGCAATATCGCTGATAATTCTAATTAAAAATAAATGAAGTTCTGTATGATCAAATCGAAGGTTCTGCAGTATAAGAATCTTAATAGAATAAAAGCTTTTGGTTATTGAATAGGCGTGTTCCATGAGAAAACTATCTTGAGAATGGCTGAACGTATCGTGCTGTCCTTTGGTTCCTAGGGGTTTCTTAACACGCTCTTTCTTTTTCTCTCTAGGAAGTTTTCTCCAAAATGCTCGGAACTACGGTTTCTAGAAAACCGTGGTTTTTTACATATGGGTTGGGAAAAAAATGCGTTTTTGAGAAAAATGAGATCTAGAAAAAAAATAAAAATGTGATATTCAGATTCAGCATGGAAAGATGAACATTTAAAAAAAAATTCAAGTTTCTAACACAAAACCTAGATTGGTCAATTGATTTTCAATTTTTAAAAACTTCATTTTTCCTAAATTTGGAATAACTCAAGATGGGTACATGATATAAAGTTGAGTCGAACGTTAATCGATAGAGAATTTAAAACTGAACAAACGTAGGGGTTTGGCAATATTCACATACTAGGTGAAGTTGGTTTTCTAGAGGGTCTTTAGAAAACCCTTCCTCTAATTTAGCTTATATTTCAAGTTTTTTCAGTTCTAAAGTTCATTATTGAACTTTTTATGATGTCTACGAGGAAAAATCACTTAAAATATTATATATGAACACTGAAAATGATTCTGACGTCAATATGAATGTACTCCAGTTCATGGTGCTCACACACTGTCACCTCATGATAAGAGCACTCATTTTACCTACAAAGATTATGTCTACACAATGTTTATTGATGTAGATGCTTGTCAAACGTGAAACAGAGAAGAAAGAACAGAGTCTCCGCATCGGGTGTCTGGTTGTATACCATATACGGACAAAGGACTGAAATACGTTGAGATAGACGTCAGAATCATTTTCAGTGTTCATATATAATATTTTAAGTGATTTTTCCTCGTAGACATCATAAAAAGTTCAATAATGAACTTTAGAACTGAAAAAACTTGAAATATAAGCTAAATTAGAGGAAGGGTTTTCTAAAGACCCTCTAGAAAACCAACTTCACCTAGTATGTGAATATTGCCAAACCCCTACGTTTGTTCAGTTTTAAATTCTCTATCGATTAACGTTTGACTCAACTTTATATCATGTACCCATCTTGAGTTATTCCAAATTTAGGAAAAATGAAGTTTTTAAAAATTGAAAATCAATTGACCAATCTAGGTTTTGTGTTAGAAACTTGAATTTTTTTTTAAATGTTCATCTTTCCATGCTGAATCTGAATATCACATTTTTATTTTTTTTCTAGATCTCATTTTTCTCAAAAACGCATTTTTTTCCCAACCCATATGTAAAAAACCACGGTTTTCTAGAAACCGTAGTTCCGAGCATTTTGGAGAAAACTTCCTAGAGAGAAAAAGAAAGAGCGTGTTAAGAAACCCCTAGGAACCAAAGGACAGCACGATACGTTCAACCATTCTCAGGATAGTCTAGACTAACTTTCTCATGGAACACGCCTATTAAAAGAAATCGAATATAAGAACGTTTTTCATACAATTCGTTTGTTTAATATAGTGAAATATCCAAGTTCACATCATTTCTGTAAAGTAAACTATAATTTTAAGTTCATATTATTCTTGAAAAACTTCATTTCATTGGTATGATGCCTACAGAATGATTGGACGTATTATTTGGTCTTGTCCGAGCCTCATCAAATCTCCACAATAAACCTTTTAGAAATATTAGCATTTAATTTTTCTATTGATTAAAAATTTAAACCTAAGTTAGTGGAATTTGAAAGTAAAATTCAAATTATATTCAATTATTTTTATAGCTTTTTACAATAATCTAAACTCAAATCATGCCAAAATGTAGCTTAAATCACACTTTTTTACTACAAAATCATTATGTTCTCGATTAATTCCAAGCTTCTTTTGCGAAGCTAATTATCGAAGAAAGTGTCATAATTTTACAGTGAAAAAAGTATGATTTAATCTACATTCTTACAGGTTCAAATGGATCTACTTTTGGATCATAGATGCTAATGAAAATGAAACACAATGCATTCTTCTATGTAGTAATTAAAATAATACGATATAGTAGAGATTTGATTATAAAACTGTTTTTCGGAGTTTCTACTACTTCATATTTTTTGTCATAAAAATAAAATTCCACTATACACGTATAATATCGATGAAAAAGTAGTTTTCAGATAGAAAAACTAGATATTAATGATTGTATCATTATCATTATAGAATCAAGCAAAATAATTCATACAAATTAATAAAACAAAACATTTTAGTTTTATTTAAATATTAAAATATCAATACTAAAAAATTACAGATTCCGAAACATATCAGAATGGAAGAAATAATTTTATTTTCTATCTATCTAATCTCTCATATTAATTTATCATTTGTTTTTCTTTTTGGTTTCAAAGCAATAATTTATAGTAACACAAAGAAAGCTTTTTTAAAATCTATTCAATCTAGACAAAATTCTCAAATTGATTAGTTTGAGCAAATAGAATGTATCGATCCAATGAATAAATTTGTTAAAGAATTCGGTTACTAAAGTTTATTGTATATTGAACACTAGCATTTGTAGTTGGTATGTAAAAAAAATGATTGATGATCAATTTTATGATGGAATATGCACAATGAGTCTGAAAATAGACCCATGTTAATGGGTACTATCAAAATATTGAAGGTCATCATCATGTCTTCCCTTTAATTCGATTTAAAGAAAAAGAAAGATAATTAAAATAACTATTTAGATTACGAATTATGAAGAACATTTCGCTAGTCCATCGAGAATTGTCATCACATAATAAGAGAAAATTTTTTTGGATTTTCAGAACTCAAATTGATGAAGCTATATGCTCGGAAATTTCACCCAAATTTTGCCAATCTCATATTTTTCGTGATGAGACATATGATCACATTTTTTGTTCAGTTTTATGAGTTCTTTCGAATGAAATACTACTTGAAAAAGAAAAAGAAGCAAAATGACAGAGATAAATGCAAAACATCAGAATTTTTTTTTTAAGAATTTCTCAGATCACATGTTTTTAAGCCTAGAGACTTTCTAATGCATTTTCGATATTCTTACAAAATCTTTCTTAATCTTTTTATTTCATTCTGATAAGTAGAATTATATATACAAAGAAATAGAGGCGCGAGTATACAACTTTCTTAAAGAAAAATACTGTTTAATTAATAGAATGAATATGTACAGATTGTTTATCAATTGATTTTGCAATTTTGATAGTAATTTCCACATAACGGAATGTTCTGGTCATTTTTTGTATCCATTGAATCATGAAACTATTATTTATTGTATCATTTGTTGAAAGTAACTTTTGTTGATAATCATTTAAATCTTTTATAGAAGATAATTGTTTTTCATAATTACCATGAATAGTAATCATAACTTTTTCAATTCTTTTAAAAATTAACCACCAATGATCATGTGCACGTTCTGATAAATATTGATTCATATTAATATGACAAATATTAAGATCCAAATATTTCAAATTATCTATAACTACATTTGAATATTTTAATTCATCTAGCATTGAATGTAAGGAGTCAAAAGGATGATCTCGGAAACAATAACCATCCAATTTATATTTGATAACTTGAAGTTTTGACACAATCAAAAGTGGTTGAATCAATAATGATTCAAGATTTTGTGTAAAAGATGATACACTATCACAAATTTCAAGTCTCTTCAATTTTGGCATATGAGATAACATATGTTTTAGATAACAATAATAAAAATTCGTTTTGTTTAATGATGTTACATAAAGTATTTCAATATTACTGTTTTTTTCTACATGATAATAACGAGTATATATTTCTCCTTGAATACGTAATCGACATGCATGAAGTGTAGGTATATCAAGTATACATGACAACAATCCTGGTGTCATAGTACATACTATTGACAAATATTTTAATGAATGAATCTGTGGAAGAATTTTACAAATAATAGGAATTTGTAATACATTTATTTCAATTATAAGAGATTGAAGATGAAGAAGATCTGTGAAATGATATTGAAGAAATTGAAGAAAACAATCAGATTCAATAGTATTTGATGGTTGTAAATAAGTAATGCGATTAATTATTGAATCAGACCAATGAGAATTAGTTGAATATGTTGAATGATTATTGTCATCTTTTTCCAAATTCAAATGAAATTTAAGATATGTACAAGCAAGAATTTGATTAAAATAATAATTCAAATTATTGAAAACATTAAATAAATCATGTACTTCTAAATAGGAAAATATTGGTAGCCATACCTCGACAGGTAACTCTTCAGCACGTGTTACCATTGTATGTTGTTTGATCATATTATTGTTCTTACACATTAGTCAAGTAACATAGATACATGCATATATATACATGCATAGACGTATAGACAGAATGATAAAAAAAAAACATTTTATTGCGTCATCACATCATGTGAGTAATGACGACTAGGTAGAGTGTTATGGGGGAGCGACCAAATAATACACGTTCTTAGTATTTTACGAATATCTCTCTCCAATTTTGATGTATAGAGTGGTCCATAAGTCAGGTAACAAAGTATTTTTATAGTTTCTTTCTTATAGTTATAGCAAATATACTAAGTGACATCAACTAAAGATACAGGATATAAATAATACCTGAACTTCGTAAATTGGTCTAAACGTACGTATACGGGATAATCAATCAGAAAGAATTATGCTGAAGAGAAAGTTTCATGGTGAAATCCTTCACAGAGACGCATTTTTTCTCTGTAATTTTTTTCTTTTATTGCTTCAATAAAATTTTTTCTAGAGCTCTTCGAAATAATTCTTTTTTACTGGTTATTCTGTATACGTACGTTTAGACCAATTTACGAATTTCAGGTATTATCTATATGCTGTAACTTAAACTTATATCATCTAGTATATATATGCTATAAATATGAGAAAGAAATTAAAAAAAATACTTTGTTACCTGACTTATAGGCCACCCTGTACATCCATGAATAACTTTCAAGAAAATACTAAAATGGTTCATTTTCAAAAATTCATGTTTATAAAACTAATCATTTCATTTCTTCTAGCTAAACAGATACCAAACTCTGTTCTAATGCAATTTTCCTGCATTTTTGTGTGTACTCTTTTTGATAAAAAACTCAAAAGAAAATATTTGGATAGGATGGAGTTTCCATGACCTAATCTTCTTACAAAGCGAATTGAAACCACCGATCTCTCTTGTTCTATACATCAAACATTGCAGAAAAAATTTTCATAATATTCTGCTTTTGTTGAAATGATCGAATAAACATTTTCTCTCAACTTTGAATCCACTTAACGTAACAAAATTAAAATTGTGAAGAGCCTTAATGTAACATTATCAAAACGAAAATAACAGGGATCGAAAATTGAGCTTTTGACAAGCTGTAAATCAGCTTATTCAATCTGTTTTGTATGTGGATGAAAGAGCAATAAAAAATCGTTAATATAAAAGACAATGCTATTCCAATAGTATTAAATATAATAGAAGTTTTCGTATTCAAAAGATATATTTAATAATAAAAAAAGATATTTTTTAACTAATAGAGACAATATCTATTAATGTTTATTATCGATTAATTTTGTTATATTAATTGTTATCTCCATATAATGAGAAGTTTTGAAATTATTTTCAATCCATTCAATCTTAAAACAATTATTTAATTGATTATTTTTTGAGAGTAACATTTGTTGATAATCATTTAAATTTCTTGTAGAAGATAATTGTTTTTCATAATAACCATGAATACTAATTTTAACTTTTTCAATTCTTGTAAAAATAAACCACCAATTGTCATGTATATCATCCCATAAATATTCATTCATATTTATATTACAAATATTAATATCAACATATTTAAAGTTATGCATTTCTGTGCTTGAATATATTAATTTATCCATCATACAATATAGAGAGTCAAAAGATTGACCTCGAACACAATAACCTTCCAATTTATATTTGAGAATTTGAAGGTTTGATGAATTAAAAATTGGTTGAATCAATAATGATTCGAGATTTCTTGTAAAAGATGATACACTATTACTAATTTCAAGTCTCTTTAATTTTGGCATATGACATAACAATGGTTTAACATAATAATTATGTGCTTTATTTAATGGTATTATATAAAGTATTTCAAGATTACTATTTGTTACCGAATGATAATCATGCGTATCTGTTTCTTTTCTAACACTTAATCGACATACATGAAGTTTAGATATATTAAGTATAGATTGAAATAATGATGGTGTCATAATGCATACTATTGATAAATATTTTAATGAATTAATTTGTGGAAGTACCTGACAAATAATAGGTATCTGTGATAGATCTATGTCAATAATAAGAGATTGAAGTTGAAGAAATTTTTTAAAATGCCATTCAATAAAATAATTCGATTGAATATTATTTGATAATTGTAAATAAGTAATACGATTAAGTATTGAATCAGACCAATAAGCATTAGTTAAATATTTTGAAAAATTATTATCATTTTTTTCCAAATTTAAATGAAATTTAAGATAACTACATGCAAGTATTTGATTAAAATAATAATTTAAATTGTTGAAAGCATTAAATAAATCATGTGCTTCTAAATAAGAAAATATCGGTAACCAAATTTCAACAGGTAAATGTTCAGCATATGACATCATCGTATGTTCTTTTGATAATATCTTTGTTCTTGCGCATTGATCCTGTAATACACATATATATATGTACATATATATATAGATAAGAACGAAAAAAAAAATCACTTTAATGAGTCATGATATTTGTGCAAGCGAAAGAACGAAACAGTTCAAAGGGATTAACTTTTTTTTTTTTTCTTTATCCATGACTCATTAATTGGCATAGAATTCTATTCGTCAGCAAAATGAAAATTTGAAAAAGAAAGATTCAATTAAATGCATTTTATTGATTCAGTTTTGAATGAAAATAAATAATATTTATTGACAAATAGAGTCGAAAGATAAGAAAGTTAAATAATACTTTTTAATCAAACATATGAACTAAAAGTAAAAATTTATGTAATATTCAATATGTTTAAATTTATCTGAGTCTATTCTATTTTGATATATATTCTAAGTAAAATATATCGATTAGTATTTAGCTTATTTAATGGATTGATTTGCATAGTATTATCCTTTTTTTTCTCTATAATTAACTATCATTAATCAATATAAACGTTGAATAAAAACTGATAGTTTATTCAAATATGACATACGAGATGAAACGATATTTATTATTGAAAAATTTGATTCATTTATAATATTTATATAAAGTGTTTAAGAAATAGACAATACTCAAATTTCGTTCAACTGTAAAATATGGTGTGACGTGAGAAATTTTTTACAAATGAAAAGACAATTTCAATTATAAAAAATACATTCTCTCATTTTATGTTTAGAGCAGGAAAACAAACACATGATATTTTTCATCTTTTTCTATTCTAACATGTATTTTATTTGCATCGTTTAATATCATCAAATAATTGAAAAGAAGATAATCTGTTTAATTAACATCAGATTAAAATATGACAAATACGAATTAAATATTCGCCTATAAATATTGACTTTAATAAAAATGAAGTACTTTTAAGTAAATTACTATTCGAATATTAAAATATAACGAAGTGATTCATCTGTTAAAATATTGATAGCTTAAATCTTGAAAAGTTTCAAAAAATACGAAGAATAGATGTCGCTAATATCTTTTCCATTTCTTATGACATTAAACCTATCAAAGAGTGCAATTGTGTTAATTTGTTATAATGCTACCGTAGATATTTCTTATAGATGACTATTATTATGTTTATTCACTGATTGTAAATGAATTATACAATTAAGCACAGAATTGGATCGAAAGAATATAGTTACGATCCTTTTTCAATAATCGAACTAAACGAATATAATGCATAGAGAAAGTTGCATTTTTAATGTTTGTAATAGATTGATGTTTTCAAAATGAACAATATTACTATCATCATTTTGGTTACATAAGCTTCAATAATTGCTGATATTTGTAGTAAAAACTCTGGAAATTTCGAAGGATAAGTTTTCGAAGCACATCAATCAGGAAAACTAGATGAATATTCGTATTAGGACAAGACCAATCGTCCACCAAGTGTTATGCAACCGTTAATCACCTAAAGATTTCTTTTTTTCCATTTATGAAGAAAATATAAACAACATGAAAATTTTTCAGTTTTTCAAATGATGATCTCATTCATTAAATATGATTTTTGTAAAATATAACAGTCTATTTAAAAATCAAATAATTTTTCATTTTCATAAAAAAAACAAAAATTTAAATATTCTTTTTAAAATATTCAATAGCATCTTGAACAGCTTTTTCACTTTGTTCGTTAACTTGTGGAGTACCATCTGGTCGAACAATAAAACCATGAACTGTACCAGGATATTTAATAAATGTTCCAAGACCATTTTCTGTTAATTCTTTTTCAAAATATTCTTCAAGATCAGGTGCAAAAGCATGATCAGTTTCTGCACATAAAAAGAGTATAGGTCGTTTTATTTGTCCAGCCTCTTCCTTTACTAGTCTTGATGGATGTCCAACTATAGCTGTTTTTATTGTTGATGATAGTTCTGGATGTGTTATTAGATAAACTACTGATTTAGCACCATAACAAAATCCAATTACCTAAATCAACAAAAAAAAAGAAAATCAATTTAATTATTTCATTGAAGAATTTTACTTGAATTGATTGATAATGTCCTTTAATAGTTGAAATGAATTTATCAGCAATTGCACATGTTTCAGTTGTTGGATGTCTTTTTAACCATTCAGGTAATAAATCTCGATAGTTAGGTACATTTGGATTAACTGGATCTCCATTGAAATAATCAGGAATAAGAACTGTTGTTTGAGTTTCTTGTGCAAATCGATCAGCTAATTTTCGAGTATTAATAAATGAATAACCAAATATATCAGTAAAAATAACAATAGCTGATTTTCCTTGACCTGTTTTATAAGTACTTATTCCTTCTATTTCTTCTTCATGGCCTAAAGATTGATGATTTTGTTTTGCACCAGGATCAAGACAATGTGAACTATCCATTATATTAATATAAAATAATCTTTAATAGAAATAAGAGGAATTTTAGTAATAATTCATAACTCTTCTAAAAAAAATATGACGCTTTAACGAAGAGTAGTTTAATAAGTATCAAAACAGGCAAATATAATATTTACTTAAATGTCTTATCATTGTTTTTTTTTTTTGTCTACCAGTAATGTTTGAAAGCGTCTAGATGACGCTCATCATCCATGCAGAATAATACAATTTCTATCGAAATTTTTTCATACATATTCATCATGTTTTCGTTGACCTAAATATCCATCCCTCTATCAAAGTCTTTCGTACTAATTTTTATCTTAAGTTTCATAGCATCATGATTTTAGTAGGCTTTCATATAGATCAAACGTATTATTTCAAAAAGGGATACAACTGATTTGCTTCATATATTTGTGTATAACAAATAAAAATATGCGAGTTTTTATATGATTATATTTTACAGTTCTTATGATATAAACCTTCATCTAAAAACTCTATTTGATTTGATTCATTCAGTATTAAAATGAAGTAAACTACCTTTAATAATAATGTAAACCTTTTCAAGTTTATTTTTAAAATTAGTCATCAACAATAAATTGGATTATAAAACATATCTGCATTCATAAACAGATAATAAATATTCGTATGAAATTCTCTTAAGGTAGAAATAATCATTTTAGAAAGTAATCTATGTGAATTTTAAAAGCTGTATTTATAATTAGAAATTTTAAGTCTTTTTGATTTCGTCATGTTTATCAATAATAAATTTGTGAATAGATAATCTAATATATTTTGATGTTTAAATGAAAATCAATGATTTCAATTGATTCTTTAATGTTGCGTTGACTTATACGAAGACTAGATATAGCAAGTATGTTTTTGATTGTAATTGATGTTACATTACATGTTATGGAAAGATATTTAAGTGGAGGAAGCTTTTGAAGATCTCGACAAATGATATTTGTTTAATGTATGTTTCTTTTTTTTAATTTTTCAGTTGAATATAAAATGTTAGGTAATAGAAAGAAAGTAATTGGCTAAAATGATAATTTAAGTTATTAAAAGCTTTAAATAGATTATGCACTTCCAAATAAGAAAAAATCAAAAGCCATAATTTATTTGGAAGATGTTCGATTGGTGTCTTCATTATGTTCTATTTCATTGTATATCTGTACTATTATATAATAATGGAATAATATATCAAGATCGAAAATAAAAAAAAGTGGTCAACGATTACTCCATTGTAAATCATGTTTTAATAGGCAATAGATTGCAGACTACATTACAACAGTAAATTCGCCGATGGATAATCTGTCGAGAATAACAGAATGCAATGTTTCCTATTTTTAGGGCAACAAAGACAACTTTGAAATGTATGACAAATATATAGTCGACGTTAAGAACTATCAAAACAAATGGTTTTTAATTGATAATATCCACGCTCTAATAACTCTTTAAATTCTAAAATTCGAGAGATTGAAGTTGAATATTGTCTAATTGAATGAGCAATTAAAGAATGATAGATCGATTGCTGGTTAACCTCTGTACAAAACTAAGATGTAGAGAGTAATCAATATTATTTGTCCATAATGTAAAGCATGCACTTGAGAAGCAGCGTCTATAAAGAAAAACATTGCAGATCTCTGCATCAAAAATAATAATTTATTGTTAAAAATCAAATTATGACATCATTACAGAATTAAATTTCAACGAGCACATATTTTACAAATTCTCAGTCATTGATCTTTCTTTTGCCAGGTAATAATCTTATGACTTAGATAGGCCTTCTGTAACGAGTCACAAGATGATACATTAAAATTTACTTTTAAGAAAACTAATTTTTGTTTTATGCTTGTTAAAATATTCAATAGCATCTTGAATCGCTTTTTCACTTTGTTCATTAACTTGTGGAGTACCATCTGGTCGAACAATAAAACCATGAACTGTACCAGGGTATTTAATAAATGTTCCAAGACCATTTTCTGTTAATTCTTTTTTAAAATATTCTTCAAGATCAGGTGCAAAAGCTTGATCAGTTTTTGCACATAAAAATAGTATAGGTCGTTTTATTTGTGTAGCTTCTTCCTTTACTAGCATTGCTGGATGTCCTACTATAGCTGCTTTTATTGTTGATGATAATTTTGGATGTGTTATTAGATAAACTACTGATTTAGCACCATAACAAAATCCAATTATCTAAATCAACAAAAAAAAAGAAAATGGATCTAATTATTTCATTGAAGAATTTTACTTGAATTGATTGATAATGTCCT
>JAJEKB010020632.1:150773-222131 GCA_022393335.1 Macrotrachela quadricornifera | reverse complement strand
CAGATAACTTCGACAAAATTTGTTGTCGAAGTTGTAACTTCGTCAAGCATTGCCATCGAAGTTATAACTTCGTCACATTTATATGACGACGTTATAACTTCGTCAATTTTGTCTGTCGAAGTTATAACTTCGTCAAGAATGTTGACGAAGTTATAACTTCGTCGGCCGGTGTAACTTCGATACGACATATATATATATATATATATGCCATTTTGAAAATAGTATGTTACACAATTTTTGAGCAATATTCTTTCAAATTTCACTACGTTAACAATTAATTGTCTATGACGAACGTTGTTAAAATACCTAAATTTATATATGAAAAAGCATTGGACAGATCAAATGTTCATTCAACAAGTGTCAGGGAGCAAGAAATATCGACAGCAATCAATCTACTTGCTTTATTAGAAGACCTTTCCAACAGTGATAGCTTTACAATAGAATCAGAAGATTCTTTCGAATTTTTTTAAGATAAAAAATTTTGATTTTGCCTATCGTATCGAAACTAAAGATGATGAAGAGCAAAAAACAGTTGAGAATCGTCAGTTCACTTTAGGATATATGTAAGTGGAAATTGATTTTGCTGATCGAAATATTTCTTTTACGAGCTTACAGCATTCTTATCCACGAGTTACACAGCGTGTGCAACTAAAAGCAATTCCAAGAACATGTTGTAAATAATGCAAACCATCGGCAAAAACTGAACCATGTAGAAAATTTTGTGCCTGATAAACTTCGATTTGCTTGTGATAAAAATTTACCTGTGCATGAAATTGACTTAGAGCAATTGACTCTTTGTTCCAGGCAAAGGAGGAAAATATAGATGATTTTACAGCAAGTCATCATTGCTTTCTCAGTTTTAAGAAACGTAACATTATTTCTTTCAGAAAACTGCTGACGATTTTGTTGTTGATGCAACTAAATCTACACCAAAATATAAACAGGACTTTGTGCTAAATACAGATCAGTCCAGTTTTCATTATGCAATAGCTTCAAATCGCATCTTATCTTATGTGGGAGAAAAAAAGACCTATGTACCAGTAAAATCTATGAATGACACAACCCACTCCTATACATTCATGCCCATTATTAGTGACGTTGGTTAACTGCTCAGTCCTGTTTTTATTTGTCTTCAAGAACCTACAGGTCGATTTATAACTACGAAAACGATCTTTTCGGCGTCAAATACAGTAACAGATTGCAGTAGATCTGGAAAATTAAATACATCCTTGATACAATATCGAATTAGAGACACTCCTGGATAAAAAGTAATCCACAATCGAGTTCTTCTTATGATCAATGAATGGTCGCCACAGGCTGACATTGTTGTATATGACAATAATCTGATAAAAGGCCAGTCGTGTGAGTTATTAGTAATACCAAGAAAAATGACATAATCTATATAGCTTTATGACATTTGGTTTCTCCGATAATGGAAAGAGTTAACGAAGAGAATATATCATCGAGTATCACTAGATGAATTAATAATGGACTTAAGAATTCGTGATACTATCATCGAACTACAGAGTCTAATCAATAATCAACTGAGTTCTTCTATATTCAAATCAATGATTTCATATGAGAAGTCAACTGGCGTCTACATTCCAAAACAATGTTCAAATTTCTCAAGTGTCATAGAAGTTTGTTTTTCTTTTGATGCAAATAATTCCTCAAATAGTAATTGTGACCAAAGCGCATTCATTTGTTGTACTCATTGTCGATGAATATTGTGTTTCGGCCATTTTTTGTTGTATATAATTTTCATTGCTTCAGTTCTTGACATATTGTCCGAATACAACGAATCAACCAATAAATAAGTAGTCCGCAAAATTCGAAATATGAAAATCACAAAACTTCAACTTCGAAATGTCGAAAATTGTGTTGTTATCGAATTTGCATTCTACAGACTGTATCATAGAAATAATTCTACCACACAAAAAAATAACATCAAAATATGAAAAGTAATACAAACTTAAATACTCTTTAATCGGCTACGTGAAAATGGGCGGCTTAAATTGCTACCACAAATTTTTCTACTCGATCTTCTCCGATAATATTATGCTTCGAATTCCGATATTTCTAGTATGATCTTGCAGAAAACAACCCTATCATTTTTCTCACATGAAGATCCATGGAGAAAAACAAAATATATCACCAAAAAATAAACTTGTCGAGCTACACCAACTGGTATATATTCCAATCAAAATTGAGTGTCATACTTGAAGACCTTCTTCCTCGTTAGTTTCTGAAGTATAAATCCACAACAATCTGGGTACATCAGTTCCTGCCAGACAAATTTCGTTTCCAGTGCCACACAACCATAAGATTTGATCGGTTCATTTGCACCCTATTCCGATGATATACGCTTGTTGGATTAATAGAGTTGCGACCAGCGTAATATAATCGGAGTCGATCAGATCCAATTTTAGAATCTGCTTCAATCGAGTATAATTCAAAATTATTTGGTGTTAAGAAATAATCGCAATTCCCCGTTTTGAATGACATTCATATTATTAAACTTAATTTAGACATATTTTATCAGAGGAAAATCAACATTTTTTATACGAAAAAAAGTGTTTCAATGATTATAAGATCAGTATACTACAATTTATTATTCGAAATACAAATTATCGTTACGACAATGAATTTTATTTCATGTTCTTTTAGAAAAATCGATATTTGTGCAAACAATTATCAAACATACTCTTATACAAATATATTTAAATATATGTAGCATAAGATTTAACAATTATTAATAATAAGAAAAATGAACACAAAAGACTTTTTCTACGAAATTGAGCCTGGTGTTCTCTTACGCAATTCCATAAATATTAGCTTCACTATATTGAACACTATTGTCAGATCCTCTTTGTGATGTAATCAATAATCGATAACTAGTATAAGCAATAGTATTACTAAAATTTTGCATTCCCACATAAGTTAATCGACCAGGATCGACAGAAGATGAAATACCTGTTGGTCCTGAATAAATTAATGTCCAACTTGATCCTAAACTTAATTGTGCACTTGCATTATTACTTCCTTCAAGTGTTATTGTTATAGGATCTCGATTTGGACTATCATTAGCCGTAGCAAATAAAATTCCTGTTGCAGTTGAACTACCCACATATGGTGTAACATATAAACCTGTATTGACACCAACTGTAGATGATGTACCACCATTCCCAAAATTTAAATATTTACTGCCTGTGTTACTATCAAAGACATTTGGCGGATTTTCCGATGAAGGATAATTACCAATCCAGGAACCGCTTGATGCACCTGCTGATGTATTATATATACCAACAACAGTATCATTTGAACCAGTAATTCTCATATACTGAGGTGGACGAGATGTGGTTGTTGTTGTGACACTGGTAGTTGTTGAAGTTGTTGAAGTTGTTGTCGTCGCTGTCGTTGTCGTCGCTGTTGTTGCAGTAGTTGTTGTCGCTGTCGTCGCAGTAGTTGTTGTCGCTGTTGTTGCTGTTGTTGTTGTTGTAGTTGTTCCTGTGTCTTTTGAAGCCAGAGTGACAGCTACTGCTATCACAGCGGCACCAATAATCGCTAAACATGCAAGCCCAACTGCTATCCAAACAAATTTTTTTGTTGCCCTAGATCAATCAAAATGATTCTGATAAAGCAATGGAAAATATGTAGATAATATACTTTGCTGGTGAAGTTGTGGAAACTTCGGGTAGTTCACTGACATCAACAGTGATTTGTGAAGGCGTTTTAGGCTCCATAGTGATTGGATCCAGTTCAGTGAACATAGATGTATGCCCATTCTAATATAAATCAGAATAAAATGGCAATATTGTTTTAGATACCACGCTTTTTTAGTTCGACTTTAGCGCTTCGTGTCAATCAATTTATAATTATCAGAAGTAGAATGAAGACATCTGCTCTAATGGCTGTACTGGAACGGATAAGTAGAACAGCAGGAATTCATGTATACGTGCAAATTCTTGGCAAACTAATTCATCGACTTTTGCGAAAGTTCGTATCTTAGTTTATGTGTGATGGTCTTAGATTTGTAGTAATCATGTTTAAGTACATTTGACATTAAGAAGATTTTCTATATACGAACGTCAATATTGTCTTTTACTATGGAACTTGAATCTATTTTTTACTGCAAATTAGTAAATATTTCAAGACTAATTCATCCTATAGATTAATCATAAAGCACTGTGATCAATGAAGTTTCCTTAGTGATAATTGAGTGGCATAATTGTGTCAGATAAATTCTAGTGAGATTTTGACAACGAAAATTAAGAAACATTGGAAGCGCTACAATAGTATTGAATCCAGTTTGGAATTGAATAGCAAAACTTTAAAAGATGCACAGGTTGTATGATGTGTTTATGTATTTAGAAGAGATAGGATCCTAATCTCATTTCTTAGAATATTTGAATTGTGTATGTTTAGTTTTATTATGTTAAAAAAGAAAGGATTTATTTATTTTATTTCTATAGTTTAGACGCGTCCTTTCATTTAATAGGTAAAGTTTTGTCATATATTAATCGAAATTATTATATTTAGACAAATGATAAATACTAGTGAAATATGTTTTTTTTATCGAAACTATTTTTCCACATTTTAGTATAGTTCTAAGTTGTTTCGCTATAATTAAGCTAGTATGTATTGAAATTTGGTGAATTTAGTTTTTTTAAAATAAGGATATATAGTATTTAACATTCGGTAGTTCGCGTTTTCTAATTATGACCCTTGGAACATCCGTATGACTTTATAATAAAGTACATCAAAAACAAAAAAGAGGATGCATATGAAAGTATGTAATAGAACAGAAAAATATCAAAAATAATTTTTTTTTCTTTATATTTTATACATGTAGCTGCTGAACAAATGTATAAAATGATTTAAGATGAGAGCTAGTATAGATAGTTATTTTTGGTGATAACAATATAATACATTGAAATTTTTACTTCATTATATGTAAAGGACCAAGATGACTCTTAAAGAGAAAAATATTATTTCGTATAGATTCAACATGTGGATATATTGCTTTTTAAGAGAAATAAAATGAAGTTACAATGGTTTTTGTATATGATAATTTTAAGCCAACTGTATGAACTTACTTCTGATTGATATGGTTGAAATCGAGGAAGATAAACATTGCTGAACTCACTAGAAGTTGGCATTGTTGTTCTCTTTGATTTTCGTTACAATGAAATATTTTTATATAATAGAATGTCTATATGAAATAATCCATTAGCAGCACTTGAGAATACTGTCACGTTTTGCTGTGTAATTGCATTCTGGTTTGTTAAAAGGAGCATTGATTTTGATGGCAAACACTTTCGCACGTTGCAAAGAATACATATCGAAAATGCACAGTGAAAAATTGCCACGAGCAACTTGAAATATTCACACAAAAACAATCGTTTTCTTTTGTAAATAGTTATAAACATGAATTTTCATATACGTAACAATTAAATTATCTAATATTTTTCTACTAATTATATAGATGACTACTACAGAAAAATTCTGTAATTCTGTCGGAAAACTTTTTGCCACTTTTTGTTTCGCCTACTGTCTCACTATTTTACATCCGATCAAAGATATTTTTATATATCGGGACTCTTCTCTTTCAAGCGATGTATTGTTTACCTACCGATCCTCATGTTTTCATAATGAAATTATCGGTCTACGAAAATTATCTCCACCCGACAGAATTAGGTAGTAGTTCTCTAATTCTCTCGGTCAGCAAAAAATCCCTAATTCTGTCGTTTCTAATAAGTTACATAGAAAAATTCAACTTGGGAAAAAAATCTTTTTTAAAATGTTTTTCATAAGAAATGGATCGAAAGTGTTTGACACATTTTTGTAGAGTGCATCAAGTTCTATTATAATCTAAAGGTTCAAGAAACTTGTGTTTTCATTTATCAAGATACAGATCTGCAGATAACCACACCTAGAGGTCGTGAAAAAAGAATTGTTTCTAATTCTGTCGGCCAGCAAAAACAGTTCCATAATTCTGACGGTGATTGTTTTTATCCATAATTATGACTTAATAGTCAGTTTTTGTGTAAATTTACTCAAAAAGTTAATACACTGTAGAATCGGTGAGTGCGTCCGTCCGACCGTTTACACGAATTCGTCAAGAAATGGTTGAGTTATTGCCAAGAAATGTCATTGTTGACTAGATCGTCCTCGAGGGGAAATGCAGAACTAGTTTTTCAAAAAAAATATATTTTTCATAATTATTTAAAATATATATGAATAGACTTAGTTTTTAACGCTGATTCCGAATATAATATTAGTTTTGAACCAAACCGTAGTTTTTTAAACTAAAAGTTGTCTAAACAAGGCCTCAAATGTACAAAAACTGTATCCCGAGAATAATGTGCCAGAGATGTTCATCGCGGTTGAGAATCTGCCTCTGCCGCTATAGTATTTGTAAAAATCTTTGGATTTTCAAGGCTGTGACCAGTTTTAAATAGAGTTGATCATGACAATCGGTCAGATTCGTCAAGCCTCATCGTACAGCACACATTAACGTCAAGATTATGTGGAACTTTTTTCCATAGAAAAGCTGCCTCCACCGCGGCAGCGCCGTGATGGACATCTCTGCAATGTGCCTACATATGTCTCAGATGATTAGTGGTTTGTGAGGATTTCTAAATGCATGGTTTCGTAGCGACCAAAAAGAGCTATCAGATGGAAAAGATTTGAACTCAAGTGCTAATAAAATTGGTGAGTTATTACGAAAATACTAATGTCTCTATCTATCATATATCTCCCATCGATTCCTGAGGTTACCTATGACCGTAATCCCGCTAGATGCAAGTATAAATCTATCCTGAAATAACTCTTCCTAACCAATTTTCTAAGCTGAACACGAATCTGAACTCAGTTTCCGTAATTTCTAAAGAAACTGTATTGCTGGGAGCAGAGTCAATCGTCACTAGATAGGATTACCTACTGTAGGGTTCATGCTAACTTAATTTCCCGGTTTTTTGTCTTTACGATTTAGTGTCAAGAGATATGCCTTAACAAAACCTATGTCTGGTAGAAAAAGAAGTCAAGGACCTTGCGCACCATGTGAGAATAGTCTAAAATATTACTTCTTTGGAATGTAGTATTTTTTTTTTTAGGATTTACAGCTTTTGACTTATAGCACTTCTTTTATCCCATATCTTACTAATTTGAGTAGAATGTATTTGTAGACTAAACTGTGTTCTGTCAAAAAATGGGATGTCCCCGACCTCAAATGGCTAAACCGTTCACGAAATAAGGTCAAAATGCTGAGCATAGGCTCAAGAAAGATAGTTTTTTTAAACAATTCGATCAAAATCAAATTATCGTCAATTCTTTTTACTTTTTGAAGTACACATAACACTCGGATTTAAATCTGAGATTTTCACATTTATTGTCATTCATTACGAAGATAATTTTTATGTTTGTCCCATATTATAACAGCCAGCTATTCCTGTGATGAGACTTCATTACCAAATTAGTATACACAGTTCAAAAACTTTTGATATTTTCATTGTTTTGCTGTATATTTATTTAAAAGATAGATTGTGGATAACGTAGACCTATATTGCCTAATGATACAGTTTAGTGGAGATAACTGTTTTTGAGTATAAAAGAATACATGGATGATACAAAGAAAATCACCGAGAATTGTTTTCGAGAAAAAATTCTTACAACACTCGTTAATGTCACAAAAAATCGTTTACTATTTTATGGGTTACTTGTAATACCTTACCCATATATTTTAGATTTTCTATGCATCACTTATTAAGTAGAAAATGAATCGTTATTCAGCAAAACAATAAGAGAAAAATATTAGAATTTTTAATCAAAAACTGTTGATAATTAAGAATTCAATAAAGTTAAAAAGGTCTTGAAAAATCATAAATATAACAGAAAGGAAACGAATGATTGTTAAAGGCCGTTTGACGACAGAAAAATTTGAAATAGCGGTATGTGTATGACCACAAAAGTATCGGATGCGCCAGAATAAATGGCCCACTCAGTATTTTTGCATTTTTTTCACTTACGATTCGGCATAGACAAAAAAAAATTTTATAGAGAGATTCCTTGTCAAATTCTTTACAGAACGTACAAATTTTTATTATCTCAAATAGGTTTCATTATCTTGTGAAAAGCGGTGTAATCAATTTGTTCCAGAAGCGCAACTTTCAAACAAGAAGCTTGTAATAGATAGTATTATGAGAAATCGATGAAAAAAGACACAAAGTAGTCAGAAAAGTTTTCTTTCATAAGAGAGTTTTTGTAGAGCTTTTTACGCTGGTTGCTTTAGTAAAAAAATCTCTTCTGAATTTCATTGATAAATGACGATGTTATAGTCGAAATACTAAACAATCTTCAAATGCAACTCTTTCTGATCAGCAAGTATGAAAAGTCGATTAGTTTATCTCAAAACGACTGTATTATGGAGATATATGAGATAGTAAGTTTTGTAGAAGAAAGTCTGCTCTGTAAAACCCGTTAGATGATTTTTCAGATATACTCAAACACTATGAATAAATCTCGCTAGAAGTTTATAAGGAGTATTTTTCCCAAAAACAGAATTTCTTATCTCTTTTATCGTATACAATGTTAGATGCAGATTTTTTCACAGTACAACACTTTTGGGATATGTCAGTCCTACGAAAAATTTCTTATCTGAAAGTTGTGCTTCTGGAACAAATTGATTACATCGCTTTTCACAAGATAATGAAACCTATTTGAGATAATAAAAAATTTGTACGTTTTGTAGAGAATTTGACAAGGAATCTCTCTATAAAAATGTTTTTTTGTCTAAGCCGAATCATAAGTGAAAAAAATGCAAAATACTGAGAGGGCGATTTATTCTGGTGCACCTGATATTTTGTTAATCTTGGTTGTTCTACTAAACATGGATCTTCAAGAAATATGTTTGAGTACTGTTGGCATTAAGAGATACCTGTGCTTTAAAGACGGCCAGCTGAAAACATACGGGAAGTTAAAAACTGCCTTGCTAATTGAAATATCACAGAGTGTTATTCCTTTGAATAGAATTTTACTATGAATATATTTCTTTGATGATTGAAAAACTCTGATTGTGAACTTTGAAAGAAGAAAAAATTCACATAAGATGATACAAAATTATATAAAACCAGAGAAGATCTGCATTATGTCTTGTTGCATGTTTCTTTGTTTACGAATCTTACATAATCTGATAAGATCCGATACAAACCATTAGCCAGTTCTTGTATGTTTTTTTATTATAAGAATCTTGTAAGACCTTTTGCTCGCGTCTTATTATCCGAATCTTATAAAACCTTTTAAAAAAGTAACACATACGAGAGTACTGAGTCATATAATATAACCATACAAAAAATTTTGTAAGCGTACGGTCTTATAATACATTACAAGATCTAATGTCTACTTTTTCGATCAGGACCATAAAAAAAACGAAATATATCACGAAAATCAACTCGTCGAGCTCTACCAACTGGTATATGTTCCAATCAAAATTGAGTATCATACTTGAAGACCTTCTTCCTCGTTAGTTTCTGAAGTATAAATCCACAGCAATCTGGGTACATCAGTTCCTGCCAGACAAATTTCGTTTCCAGTGCCACACGACCATAAGATTTGATCAGTTCATTTGCATCCTATTCCGATAATATACGCTTGTTGGATTAATTGAGTTGCGACCAGCGTAATATAATCGGAACCGATCAGATACAATTTTAGAATCTGCTTAAATCGAGTATAATTCAAAATTATTTAGTGTTAAGAAATAATCGAAATTCACCGTTGTAAATGACATTCATATTATTAAACCTAATTTAGACATATTTTATCAGAGAAAAATCAACATTTTTTATACAAAAAAAATGTTTCAATGATTATAAGATCAGTATAGTACAATTTATTATTCGAAATACAAATTATCGTTACGACAATGAATTTTATTTCATGTTCTTTTAGAAAAATCGATATTTGTGCAAACAATTATCAAACATACTCTTATACAAATATATTTAAATATATGTAGCATAAGATTTAACAATTATTAATAATAAGAAAAATGAACATAAAAGACTTTTTCTACGAAATTAAGCCTGGTGTTCTCTTACGCAATTCCATAAATATTAGCTTCACTATATTGAACACTATTGTCAGATCCTCTCTGTGATGTAATCAATAATCGATAACTAGTATAAGCAATAGTATTACTAAAATTTTGCATTCCCACATAAGTTAATCGGCCAGGATCCACTGAAGATGAAATACCAGTTGGTCCTGAATAAATCAGTGTCCAACTTGATCCTAAACTTAATTGTGCACTTGCATTATTACTTCCTTCAAGTGTTATTGTTATAGGATCTCGAGTAGGACTATCATTAGCCGTAGCAAATAGAATTCCTGTTGCAGTTGAACTACCCACATATGGTGTAACATATAAACCTGTATTGACACCAACTGTAGATGATGTACCACCATTCCCAAAATTTAAATATTTACTGCCTGTGTTACTATCAAAGACGTTTGGCGGATTTTCCGATGAAGGATAATTACCGATGGAGGAACCACTTGATGCACCTGCTGCTGTATTATATATACCAACAACAGTATCATTTGCACCAGTAATTCTCATATACTGAGGTGGACGAGTTGTAGTTGTTGTTGTGGCACTGGTACTTGTCGTTGTTGAAGTCGTCGTAGTGGTTGAAGTTGTTGCCGTGGTAGTTGTTGAAGTTGTTGTCGTGCTAGTTGTTGAAGTTGTTGTGGTGCTAGTTGTTGAAGTTGTTGTCTTGCTAGTTGTTGTTGTCGTCGTTGTTGTCGTCGCTGTTGTTGCAGTGGTTGTTGTTACTGTCGTTATAGCAGTTGTTGTTACTGTCGTTACAGTAGTTGTTTCTGTATCTTTTGAAGCCAGAGTGGCAGCTACTGCTATCACAGCGGCACCAATAATCGCTAAGCATACAAGTCCAACTACTATCCAAACAAATTTTTTTGTTGTCCTAAATCAATAAAAATAATATTGATAAAGCAAAGGAAAATATGTAGATAATATACTTTGCTGGTGAAGTTGTGGAAACTTCGGGTAGTTCACTGACATCAACAGTGATTTGTGAAGGTGTCTTAGGCTCCATAGTCATTGGATCCAGTTCAATGCCCGTAGACGTATATCCATTCTAAAATAAATCAGAATAAAATGGCAATATTGTTTTGGATACTACGATTTTTTAGTTTGATTTTAACGCTTTGTTTCAATCAATTTATAATTATCAGAAGTAGAATGAAGGCATCTGCTCTAATGACCATATTGAAACAGATACGTAGAACAGCAGGAATTCATGTATACGTGCAAATTCTTGGCAAACTAATTCATCGACTTTTGCGAAAGTTCGTATCTTAGTTTATGTGTGATGGTCTTAGATTTGTTGTAATCATGTTTAAGTACATTTGACATTAAGAAGATTTTCTATATACGAACGTCAATATTGTCTTTTACTATGGAACTTGAATCTATTTTTTACTGGAAATTAGTAAATATTTCAAGACTAATTCATCCTATAGATTAATCATAAAGCACTGTGATCAATGAAGTTTCCTTAGTGATAATTGAGTGGCATAATTGTGTCAGATAAATTCTAGTGAGATTTTGACAACGAAAATTAAGAAACATTGGAAGCGCTACAATAGTATTGAATCCAGTTTGGAATTGAATAGCAAAACTTTAAAAGATGCACAGGTTGTATGATGTGTTTATGTATTTAGAAGAGATAGGATCCTAATCTCATTTCTTAGAATATTTGAATTGTGTATGTTTAGTTTTATGATGTGAAAAAAGAAAGGATTTATTTATTTTATTCCTATAGTTTAGACGCGTCCTTTCATTTAATAGGTAAAGTTTTGTCATATATTAATCGAAATTATTATATTTAGACAAATGATAAATACTAGTGAAATATGTTTTTTTTATCGAAACTATTTTTCCACATTTTAGTATAGTTCTAAATTGTTTTGCTATAATCAAGTGAGTATTTTTAAAATAAGGATATGTAGTATTTAACAGTTGGTAATTTGTTTTTTCTATTTATGAGTCTTGTGAGACCGGTATGACTTTATAATAAAGTACATCAAAAACAAAAACGAACATGCATATGAAAGTATGTAAAAGAATAGAAAAGTATGAAAAATAATTTTTTTTTCTTTATATTTTATACATGTAGCTGCTGAACAAATGTATAGAAGGACTTGAGATGGGAGATAGTATAAATAGTTATGTTTCGTGATAACAATATAATATATTGAATTTTTTACTTCATTATATGTAAAAGATCAAGATGACTTTTAAAGAGAAAAATATTATTTCGTATAGATTCAACATATAGTTATATTGCTTTTTAAGTTCAATAAAATGAAATTACAATGGTTTTTGTAAATGATAATTTTGAGCCAAAATCATGAACTTACTCTTGATTGATATGGTTGGAATCGAGGAAGATAAGCATTGTTGAGTACAGTAGCAGTTGGCATTATTGTGTTCTTTGATTTTCGTTACAATGAAATGTTTTTATATAATAGAATGTCTACATGAAATAATCCATTAGCAGCACTTGAGAATACTGTTACGTTTTGCTGTGTAATTGCATTCTGGTTGGTTAAAAGGAGCATTGGTTTTGATGACAAACACTTTTACAAGCTGCAAAAGGTACATAGCGAAAATACATAGAGAAAAATTGCCATGAGTAAAATGAAATATTGAAACGAATAACAATCGTTTTCTTTTGTAAATAGTTATGAACATGATTTTTTATATACGTAATAATTAAGGGGGCTCCCTCCGTTAGCAAATCCAATTTTTCAAAAAGAATTCAAAGTTCAGTTTTTTTATAGGAAGATGCGCCGGAATCGTAGCTTTCAGAATATATATAGATTTTTAAAAGACGAATAAATTTTCATAGACTTATCGATACAAAACTCGACCTAACTACCATGTGTTCAAAAAATTTTTGAGTTTTTAAAATTTTTATTTTTTGAAAATTGAATTAACTTTTGCATTACCATTGAATAGAACACTTTTGTATCCATCGTTAAGCACTTCCTAATAGATAAATATGTGGATTATTGGTTTATGACTTATCCTTAATATTGAACATTTGAATTCAAAGTATGTGATGTACGAATCAACCTGTGAAAATTTAGAGTTTTTTATGAAAAAATTCAACAAATATATGAAGAATGAACCTATTATGTGTTTTTTAAAAATAGTTTTCGTTCTTGATGCCAGTTGGATGCAGATATTAGGTAATATGTTTCACAAGTAGTGACATCTCATATATTTCTTTTTTTTAGTTTTTTTTTTCTTTCGGGGGTGAGGATAGATGAGTGGAGAGTAAGAGTGGATGTGAATCAGTATATTCATCAAAATACAACAGTATAATAAGAATTCTATACACTACTTGAACTAGGTGTGAAAAACTAACTGAGCATGATGGGTGATGTCAGTTTACCCTATTTGTAACACGTTTTAAAAAAAAGACTAGCGATATATATTGAATATCTGTCATTTTGTTACGATTTTTTCTGAATTTCAACAAAAGAAAAGAAAAAAAAGTTTCGAAATTTATTTATCGTTTTTCTCAAAACATGATTTTTTGGTGGTAAAGTCGAAATAACTCTCGCTTTTTTTTTATTTTAAAGGTTGAAATAAGAGTAAACTTTTGTCCAAACGGATTTTCTATAATTGATTCCTAGTCTTGAGAAAAGTGAAATTTACTGTCGCTGGGTCACCCGTTTTAATGGTGATTTACACACCATGTCGACTAAAATATTCATAAAAAATATATGGTATATCGGGCTGAAAATTTTACCAGAGGAGTTTCTCATCAGGTTTCCTTATCACTGAAAATTTCAGCTCAAAAAGACTGTTTTAAGTGGAAAATCCATTGTGAGAGGGGGGCCTCTTAAATTATCTAATATTTTTCTACTAATTATGTAGATGACTACTACACAGTGCTATAAAAATTTTCAATAAAAACATTGATCTATTTAAGTTTTGTTATAATTAATGAAACATAATAATCTGACGTAATAATATGTCAAAACTTGGTAAAAATCCAAATTATAATGAAAATGTTTTAGAAAACAAGACTAAATATAAATGCTAAAATTATTAATGATGAATTTATTCTGAGTTATTGATAAAAAGTAATATAATAACTATCGTATTTTTTTTTTATTTTGTAAAATAAATAACGACTATCAAGATCTTTAGAGTACATAAGTAAGAAAGAAAAAAAATAAACAGAAATGATTTTATAAAAAAAGGTTGCAGAGGACTAGCGTTATAC
Organism: Macrotrachela quadricornifera; assembly: GCA_022393335.1. Lineage (NCBI taxonomy): Eukaryota > Metazoa > Rotifera > Eurotatoria > Philodinida > Philodinidae > Macrotrachela > Macrotrachela quadricornifera. The sequence goes on along the minus strand of JAJEKB010020632.1, from coordinate 207,810 downwards.
ATTACTTGTGATTTTATCGGAGTTCAATTGAAAGAACAGTGAGTAATACAAAATATCAGCAGAGAAAAAAAAAACGGACGAACAACATTTCTTTTTCAAGATTTGTTTTGTTTTGAAGCAAGCTTATTTTGAGATCAAAAGTAGCCCGAAGCAATGAGAAGAAGGAACGAAAGAAATCAGAACGTCTCTGAGAAATTCACTAGAATTCTAACTTCGTCTATGTCATAGTTCATTTAAAGAGGACAGCGCCAATACATCAAAATGTACATGTCGCTAATAATTAAATATAATGGGCAAATCTTTTTGATCTACTTAGATCTTTTACAGTATTCTCCCTCTGCTGCTAAGCTTTACGAAAAAAACTCAGATTCACTTCTATGACAATTAGCCTACCATCAGTTGTATCCAATATTATTTCGAAATACTTTATTAATAATTTTTATAACAGTATTCTAGAAGTTTTTCATTACTAGCATATACTACAAATCATTGTTCCAGTGAAGACAACATGACAATCTTTTTAAACAGAAAAAATAAAAGTATTTAAGATTTTGCCATTATTTACGGATAAATAATGGATAGATGAGGAAATGAAATCAGCTAACCTAAAGAAATTTACCAAAGTTATTTTTTGACGAATTTTGCACATGGATTTCTTCATCATTGAACCAAAATTAATTTTGGATAATATGAAATAACCAAGATATTTAAACTTCTTTATCCACTTGATTGAATGAATTGGTTAAACCATGAATATGGAACAAAAATCAACTCGAGTTTTTCTCCAAATCAAGACATTTGGATGAATATTTTATATCGACCGAACTAACGATTGAAACTGACAGACCATCAGCAAATATAATATAAAGGCAAAAAACTAACAATTTAGTTATATCCGAATGATAACAGATGCAGTGAATAGGCATGAAAATGAAGCCTTACAAGCTAGCTCCGAAAATTTAAAAACTATCCTGTTTGTTTATTACGAATTTCAATAAGAGCATATCATCTATACAAGAATTAGAATTCCTAATCTTTTCAATTATTAGAGAGCAAGCTGAAAATCTGTTCAATGAATAGCAACACTCTGTTTTATAAATGAAATTTAGAATGAAAGTCAGCATTGTGTACCAGAAAGTAAACTATGCCTCTGTAAAACATTATTGAAGCGTATTAGAAATGTTTTTTTTTATTCATTTTAAGAAAGCAATCAATAAATGGAATAGGCTTTGCAGCAAGAGGATTTTACCATTTGACTGGATAAATCGATGTAGCAAGATATACATGATTTTATAAACCTTCTAGTTTCTGATCAGAATAAAAAGAAGAAATATTACGTGCAATGGAAGAAATAGATAAATGTTTAAAGAGAAAAATTTTAACTTTTATTTTCAGATTTTTTTGTCTTGTTTTAACATTATTTTATTTTGTTTTATTTGGTATATCATGTGGGATAAGCTGTCTTATAATTATCTGATGATGAATTATTCAATAAAACTTTTTGTTATAATCAACATTATCGATTATGATGGAATGAGAATTCTTTTATTCGTCTTTTTTTTTAATATCTGTACTTTGAATGATCTGTAGTTAAAATTTTAATTGAATTTAATTTTTCTTTTCAATATTTTTTCTTTCTACTTTTTCCATTGTACTTGTAGATTTACTGAGATATAGGTTTGATTTATAAAGTATGATACGCGAATAATGAACTTTTGTGGAAATAGCTTAAGTCATCTACAGAAATTTAATTATACTATTATATAGAGCTTGTTGAGTTTTGTTTGAAATCAAAACAGGAGGCTATCATATAAGCTGTTCGACGAATATGGGATGGTATTATTATATAGGTTTCTTAGATTCTTATGATAAAATATCAGTATTTTTAAAATTTTCGAATTTTATATTAATGTATGAAAATTTGATTGTATTATTGAATAGAATTCGTTGAGTTGTAATTGAAAGAAGGGTAGCAGCTTTGCAACAAGTTCTCATAAGAAAATGGCTAAATTTTACTCGAATCTGGTACTAAGTCTATCTGCGTAAGATTTTCTTAGAATCTAAAAAGATCTTAACAATGAACTTTATCACATTTGATATAGATGAATATAAGGTACGATTCAATGACCATATAAGAATTCAAATCCTTACAATACATATGGATTCTATAGTGAAAACGATTTCATAGAAGAAAAGATATGCTATGAGAAAGGTAGAGTGAAAATCAATAGATTCATTCTTTTTATAGTAATTGATTGATTTTTCAGTATAAAAAATAAAGAAACAACAAATAAAAATCCTTTTTATATTGTGGTTTTTTTGATTGTGAATGTGTAGAAAGTATATTTCAACGTCTTTTATCCAAAATATGATTGATTTGCAAAAGTCAAAACGATTCATTTCCGTTTGAAAAATTGTTTTACTGCCCATATAATTCCGAAAGCCAAACCAAGTTTCATAACTGTTCGCGGTTCAGTTATATTAGAGAGAATCTCAATAATTCTTCTCAGCGATTCACTTTGACTTCGTGAATGCTGAAGAATTTCTTGTAATATTTGTTGAGAGTTATCATTTCTAGTTTGAGGTGAAGACGGAGCATTGGTGAATAATCGTTGACGCATATAATGAACAAACTGGGAAAATTCTTCTTCTGTCATTGACGGTGCGTCAAGGCTAGTTTGATCAATTGAGTCTCTGAATTCACGAATAGTAGCCCAAAGACAATCAGAGCGAATTTGATTATTGATAGATGCATTGGTTGTTAATGTGCTAATGACCACTGTGCTTTCTGTAGTAGTATCTGGAGGTGAAATACTTGTTTGAACTATAAATAGAAATTAAAAATTGAATGAAAGAATTGCAAAGTAGAAATATTCTTAACTACAAGTAGTAGAAAACCGAGCGTATAGAAATTGATAAATCATTTTAACTTTTTCGGTTTACAATTTTCGAACTTTCTCAGCTTCGTCATATAATTGTATACAAAAAGTCATATGATTTTACAATACTTGCACCGTATTTTTATGAGAAAACATGGGAAGCTATGTTTGCAGCTACGGTTTTATAAATGACGAATCCAAAAATCCAGATATCTGAGTATTTCATATGTGAAAACTTTTTAAGTTCTGAAGTCGAGAGCTCCAAACTACTTTTCGATTTTTAAGCTTAAAAATAAATTCAATAAGTAGGTCAGCGTTGTTCTACAAAAATTAGTAAATCAAACAAACAGAAACAGGAAATTGTCTAGCTCTGAAGAATGCAGGGAACATTGAAACTAAAACTTTTACTCACCAGAAGACATCTGTAATCGGTTCTGAATAGCCACAATTTCAGCGATCAATTCTTTAAAGGCATCATCAAAATTACGTGGTGGAGCAAAATCAATATATAATCGATCATGAAGTAGCACGCCCAGCCAACCTTGCGCCTTATATGATGATTCCAACATACACGGAATAAAATCTATGTGTCTTACATCAGTATACAAAGCTTCTATAATGTACGTCATTATTAGTGAAACATAACAAGAATAATAGATTTCTGATCACATTACCTTTCTTACAATATTCGCTTCTACAATAATCACTATTTACGCAAAAAAGAACAATGTAGGAGTTTTCAACTGCTTCAGCCATTGCATCATGTATAGACCCATGCAGATCATCTGTATCCATCCATACTTTGTAATTTTGAGCCTATTCAATGACATGATCAAATAAATTTAAATAGATAAACTCATTAATTTTAACCCTAAGTCTAGTGCAGATTTTTTGACAAAGATCGAATGATGAGTTGTGATGATAACTTATCATAATGTGTCGTTCTGGTTGTGATTGTGCTTTTTTTGTATCAGTAGTCACATCAGATATTTGAGATTGTAGTACACCTTCAACGAAACAATGAAAAACGCTGCTTTACATAAAATTTTCATTATCTGCTTTACATACCGGTCGGCGTAGAAGGTCCTGATACAGTGGTGTTGTTGTTATCAGGTGTCATTTCACTAATACCGATCTTAGTCGGAGTGTTATCTTGATTGCAGATCGAGCGCAGATTATTTTCAAGCACGTCAACAGCTTCAGCGGCAGATTTTGCTAAATAAATAAAACGAATGAATACATTCATATGATGATCTTATATTCTCACCGGGTGCCGATAGATGTGCTTCAGATGATGCACAACCATCGTCTACAGTTGATCTCTCAATAGGACTCGGCAAAATTAGATTATCCAGATTATCGATGCATTCTGTAAAAAAGAAATTAGTAATAAGGCAAAAGAGTATAATATATATAATCACTCACGAGGTGTCGTGATCGAATCTTGCGACACATCGTCAGTACGATTGAGCATGCCATCCTATAACTCGTCAGTTTTCTTTTCTATTTGAAGTTTTTAAATAATTATGTAAATAAGTTTACCTCTAGCACTTCAGCGACAGCGGTACCAAGTGAATCTGGTGTAGTCACTTGCTGGTTATTCCTTGATGAAGCCATATACCACCACTTCTTCTAAACAGACAAACGGTGTATACCAGAGATATGTGGACTCAGTTGAAGGTGAGCGTTAGATCGAAACTAAATTTTGAAAATTTATCGATATTGGAAATACAAGGAAAAAAATTGCCCAGTCAGCAACTAAAGACTAATTAAATATTCTGTGGTTTTGAGTGAACTATAGTATACAGTATACCAATTAAAACAAAATTCAAGAGAGACGACTGAATCAAACAAATAGGAATCGTTAGAAAAGTTATTGGAGATAGATGGGGATCAGAATAACAAATTTGGTTACTCACATTTCTAGTGTACAGATCATTTTATTTATTTTGAAACATTTTACATAGACTTTTTCTTTGTCAGTGACTTATTCAGATCTCACAATTCACATATCAGTCTGTCACTCTATGATTGTATTTTGCATTTGCATAAACAGTTTTTTGAGAAATAAATGCTTGGTAATAAAAGGCTTGATGACATTGTAAAGATCGTTAAAAAATTTTACAGAAAATACATATACTATTGCACCAAAATCTAGGCCAACAAAGTATTTGTTTTTGTTTAATTACCTATACTATTGTCGTTTGGGTTGAAATTTACACCTCAAATATATTGATTGTTGATATAGATATATCGACAACCAATATATTTGAAGTATAAATTTTAGCCAAAACGGCAATAGTATTGACAATTAAACGAAAAACATACTTTTTTTTACTTACTTTTTGGTTGTAAGAATGTTTATCATTTGTCCTAAATTAAGGTTTCCGAAATCATTCCCTAAATAAATTTCCTATTTGTGACTCCTGAATCAATCAAAAAAATTCTGATGACTATCTTAATTTAGAGACTTTTTTTATGATTATATATACATTTACACGACCTCTCCTTCACCTTTAGGTTGCATGAAAAAATACGTTTCTGTTCACGAGAATTCCTTTTATTGATTCAGGGGCTACAAATAGGGTACTCATTTGGGGATTGATTTAGGGAACCACAATTGATTACAAAAGTTAACCTATCGGTTGTAACAGTATATATGCTTTCTATATAAGAAAGCTGTGGTGCGCAATCTCTACGGAATTAAAGTGAAAAACATGATATAGCTGCTGTGGTTGATGACATAGAAACAGTTTAGTTCTATTTCTCTTATGATGTAAGATCCTATCCATACCATTTTTTGTCAATCTGTGAAAGTTTTTGATCAAGTTATTTTGACATTAATTAATTGAAATATCGATCAAGGTTGGTAACACTCTACGTTGATCTTTGACCTTGTCGATCACGGTCTGAGGGAAGAAGGGATGGTAGTCGAAAATTTCTACTCCTGTACACGTCACTATTCTCATTCAGATTGTGTTTCATAGTTTTTAACGATCTTTGCAATGTCATCAAGTATTGTATTACAAAATATTTATTTATCAAGAAACTATTAATCCGAACGACAAATACCGTCATAGATTGACAAACTGATATGTAAATTATGACATTTGAATAAGTCACTATCAAAGAAAAAGACTATGTAAAACGTTTCGAAAAAATGGAACGACTTGTATATGTATATATAATGTCAACAACGAATGTACATACATCCAGTCTATACTTCATATTCATTTTTCTTTGTACCCTTCAATACCTTCTAACTTGCACTCCAAAGACACTTCTGTACACTATTGAGTGAAAAGTTATAAAAGGTTGAAAGTAGGCCTAAGGTATAAAAATGTTGTTGTTCATTCCTACATAATAATCAGACTAATATTGATTATATATTCGAGAAAAAGAGTTTGTCGAGAAATATAATTTTTTTTATTTTCAATAAAGATTCATATTTCAGACACATTATGTGTTCTAGTGAAGACACTACGTATATCCTATCACCTTCACACTTTACTTTATAATTGCTTTTTGACTCTCTAGAAAAAATGAAAAAATATCAACCAGATAACCAAAGTTATTTCCAAATAATGAAAACAGACTGTAAACCGTTTTCTTTACTTCAAACTCTTACCTTTGTATTTGCCTTTAATGTGTATGCAATACTATTGTAGATAAAATATGCGTTTTTCTATGTATACGTGTGTGTTAATTTATTTCGTCTCTTTTCTTATATAGTTTGAAAGCAAATATGTCGTTAGAGTATTACTCACTGAAACGAAAGACGAAAAAAAAGGAGAAATAACATCGTTTCAAAGAAAGACGCAGAACGAAAAAAAGAAAGAAAAAAATGCAATGCTTTTTCGAATTCAGGACGATTTTGCTCTCGTCGGCTAACGTCCACGTATGTTACTTCATGACGCTAACTTATGTTTAGTATATACACATACATATTTCTTTTTCTTCCCATGTACGGTTCTATTACATATATATTTTTTTCTTTCTTTTCTGTTGAATACGTTTTGTTGTGTAATTTCATTTTTCGATTGTTGCATCACTCTATGTTTTCTATGATGTTTTTGTATTTCTTCCTTCATATATGTATATATATATACAGTGTTCTAAAAGTCCCCCGAGAAAAGTAAATTTTTCGTATTCCTTTAATGATCAAAATGAATCAACCAATTTTATTTCCTATAATAGGCATCAACATCAAGTTTTAATCGATATCGATGAACTTAAGAAATAATGTTGAAAGAGATCACTGTGTCTGAAACAGAAAAGCACCTCTTTTCAAATATCACTGAAAAACTGCTTTATTTTATCTTTTCATTTTTTGCGATATTGTGTTTTAATTTTCCAATGTGATTTTATTATCTGATTTTTGTGATATATTAGTGAGCTTTAATAGTTTACCTCTGTTCATCAAAAAATCTAAAAGGAATAACTATAAGATGATACTGAAAAATCTCAAAACTGAGAATATTGTAAAAATTGAATAAGTAAAAAAAGCAGTTTTTCAGTGAAATTTGAAAAAAGTAATGTCTTTCAATGTTATTTCCTAACTTCATTTATATCAATTAAAATCGGATGGTGATGTCTATCATATGAAATAAAATTGGTTGATTCATTTTGACAAATAAAGGAATAAGCAAAATTTACTTTTTTCGAAGACTTTTGAAACGCTCTGTATATACACACACATTTGTGGTCTACCTCTTTTCTTTGTCGTTTTGTTTTCCGTTTTTTCCATCGCTATAATTTTTCGCCGTTACTATTTGTCGTGTTTACTGAATTTCATCAATAAAATATTTAGTGAAAATCATCATATTCTAATAGATTATACTATCAATATACGGTAGGCATTTTTACTGTGAGTTCTTCTCTAGATTAGCAGACCAAGATTCTAGATATTATAAAGAAACATTAATTTTGTTGAATACAAAAAAGTCTATCGCAAATTTTATTAAAAAATGACGATCATTGTATTATTAGGTTTCCTTTTGATGAATTTCAAATTCAATTATAATCATCTAAAATCTGACTTGGAATCAACTTGCAGTCAATCTGGAATCATATTTGAATTAAGTAAGATTCCAACACGATTCCATCATGATTCTAACTTCGTTCCAAGTCAGATTTTAGATGATTATAATTGAATTTGAAATTCATCAAAAGAAAGCTTGATAATACAACAATCGACATTTTTTGTATCCGATAAAATTGTAGACATTCGATATTAAATTTCAGCCAACGTCAATAACGGAGGGTGAAGCCATCGATTACATTCTCAAAACGAAAACCACACATCTTCTTACTTAAAAATGATTTTTGAACTAGTTGAATCTAAGGCCGATATCGAATGTTATGTCTAGCCTAGCACATGTACATGCAAGATACATTGATTGTTCTCTATCAACTGTATTTTGACTGATTTTCATTCAAGCATAAATACTGGAGTGGTAATTTTACATCGAACGAATTTGCAAGTCTTCTGAAATACTCCGCCCAATATGCATAATAAACGTCACTAAGTGATCACTCATCATAGTCGAAAGCAAACTAGAGATCAATTCAGTGATAAGAATGAATGATTTATGTTAGTGACATGTCATAAAAGTGATTAATATTCGTTCTTCACAAATTTGTACATAGTAGAAAGAGGTAAATAGCGGCGAGAAGAAAAGTAAAACAAAAGTTAAGAATATAACGTGATGGCAGCTAAGACTATGAATGACCTATAGAACTTTTTAGAGCCCACCTGTCAATAGTCTGGATACTTTTCAAGAGTTGTCTAAGAACTGTTGCATAATAGGGACCACCCCAAAACGGACTATGTGCTTAAATGATGTCACAGATTTCAAAGAAACTTTATTTACATGTAGATTTAAGGAAGATCTGAAATTGCCAAAAATTTTAGCTTCTAAAACCGTTCTCTTGCTAAGATATTCAAACAACAACAAAGACATTCTATAGTTAAAAATGAGGTTAACCACATCTGTGCTCATACATTGTATTTTCATCACGTTTTCACAATGGCGTCTTTAGTCATGAAATTTTGGGAGTATATATCATCGTAAATACTCTGCACATTGGTATATTCGAAACTTATTTTCTTTTTATTAAGGTGTACAGAGGAATTTCAGAAGTATTATATATACTCTTTATCTTGTAGTCGATCTTACTATTGCTTATGAACAACTTATGAGTTATTGCTATGAAACTAAGTATTACTAGCTAGTAGCTATTAATAGTAGTTTGTAGATGATTAATTTTTCGATTTAGATTCAGAAAAGTACGTTATCTAGTGCATAATTAGTCATTTCGGATAAGTCCTGAACGATTCCTATAGAAGCTGTTTCATCGATAATTGCTAGTTTGCTTATTGTTAGATCCATCAATCGTTATTATGGATAAGCAATTGATTATAAAACTAAAAAGACACCTTTTCAGATAAAAATACCGGATAATTATGCTTGAGTCTTATGCAATAAATGGAATATATCAAGAATACTTAACATACATCTTCATCCTTGTATCTTTTACATGTGCGATTACATTATAAATGCCTCATTCTATGTATATTTCATCAGAATGTGTTACTTGCTGAATATTGAGGTATATCGTGCGCGAGTCACCGGAAGAAAACCATGAAGTATATAAAAATGACACTTTGAATTGTATTAATACCATTCAGTATGGAGACAAAACTTGTTGCTGCTGCTTCAAATTAGTTCACTTAACAATGGATAGAGAGAGAGAGAGCGGAATGAGATGGTCAAATTCTATCGATTGACTGTCGAATAATTGGACAATTAAAGAACCTTTATATTTTAATAGTACAATGAATAATATAAGTGTGAAAGTTGAACTAAACTAATCACATCGAAATTCACATATTTCTTTTTTTTTCTGTTGCCTCTTATGTGCACCGACAATGTTGTGAATTTCTTCGATGATCTTTCGATCTAGAGAATTAAAAATAGCCACGAAATCTCCTAGTACACGTTCTTAGATGCTAGCATTTGATAAAATATTTAATTACGATGTGCAGAAAGTTTTGAATGACTCTTGGCATGTGATTTATTGAAGAAGATTTTTTAAAATGAAATCCAAAAATAAATGAAATGTTTTGAATAGAATTCTACATTTTCAAAATGGGTAGGAGAAATATATATATTTCAAAAGAAGTTTCTTATGTTAATGTTATACCGTACTCAACTAGATGAGTTAATTCGAACAGTAAACTATAAATATAAGAGGCACAGGAGAAAAGAAGATGATAGCAACTTCATTCTTTGAAATCGAGACGTAGCAAAGAAAACAGCAGTCAACATCCTCTCGATAGGTAAACGATCCATTCAAATAGGAGATGCAAGTAACAGACAAATCATAAGAAAAAGAAGTAATGAAGAGGGTACAAAGACACGTAAGACAAATGGCCGTTGTTGTTGAACAACAAGAAGATTTGAAATAAGTTAAGTGAAACTGTAGCAATTAAATATATATATAAATGTAAATTTATTTTGTATCATAAGTTAATCTTTTAATTAAAAAATTAAAAAAAGAATGTGTGCTTTTTCTTCAATTTTATCAGAAAGAAATTTTTATTCATGTAATCTTTTGTTTGCTCTTCCAATTGCAGTTTATAATCATTTGATAAACCAATAAAATTATCATTAATCAATTTTAATAGTTCCTTTAAAAAGACGTTAAATTTGATTTCTGCTTTTGTCTAACAAGTCTTCTAATCCTTTCTCTTTTAATTGAATCATATGCGAAAGGATATATAGAAGCTCAACTACATGCGACTTCTACCACACATATATCCAACAGGCTTTCGATAAATTACAAAAATTTTGAAATATAAATCTTATTAGTATTGTTAGATGATTATTTAATATCTATTTAAGAATATATCGAAAATCGATCAGTATGAATAATTAAGACTTAACAATAGTAATTGTAATAAGTTTGAGTATGTTGAAAACTTGTTCAGTCCATTCAACTTTAAAAGAACCATTAGTTTGATTATTTTTAGCAAGAAGAGATTCTCGATTTCTCTTTAAAACTGTTTCTATATTGCTGTTGTTGTTCGTAGTAGTATCAATAACTGTATGACCTCGAATGTAAATATGAATATATTGAATTTGTTCTATAATTGACCACCAATAAGAAATGAAAAAATCAAGAAATGTATCAGATAAGATATGTCTATTATAATTGAAATAAAAATATTTTAAAACAGGCATTGTTGTATGTAAACATTTGAAACAATTCGATAGGAAATAACCATTGTCTAATTTAAATTTGAAAATTTCAAGTTCAGGAAGAATAAATAATTTCTTATCAAATATTAATATTTGATCAAAACTAAAAGAAGAACCAGAAATTTCAAGTCGTTTTAATTTTGGTGTATAAATAAAAAGATGATTAATAAGTGAATAATTTATATTTTCTAGAAATATAATAAAAAGTTGTTTAATATTACTATTTACATTTGAATGAAAATAGTTTATTGCCATTGATTCTCGAAATGTTAGCTGACATATACACAAAGTCGGAATAGATAATATTGATTTGAGTAAGTTTTCATTTGGTATACATATCATAGACAAATATCGAAGAACATTAAGTTGTTTTAAAGCTTGACAAATATATGGTACATACAATGTAGTTCGTGGATATATATTTATCCATAAACTTTGTAATCGAATTAATTTATTGACATGCCAATAAAGAAATTGAAGAAAATAAGTAGATCGAACACGAACAAATGGTTGAAGACATATTGTATGATTAAGTATGAAATCAGACCAATAAGGATTGATAGGATGTCGTTGATGATTATTGTCAGTTTCCTTCAATCGAACATAAAATAAAAGATGATTAGAAGTAAGTATTCTATTAAAATAATAATTTAAATTATTAAAAGCATGAAAAAGATCATGTGCTTCTAAATAACGAAATATCATAAGCCATATTTCAACAGGTAATTGTTCTGCACATGTTTGCATTCTGTTCTAACTTTCACAAATATTAAGTGATTTCGTAATATTCAAGCAATATTCGACACATATACAATCTTTCGCCAATAATTGGTTAAAAAGTAAGAAAATAAATAGAGGGAGCTCGATCATCAATTTACAATTTATATATCACGTATATATTATTTTTTCAATGGACATAAAGTGAAATGTTACATTTTGTTGATGCTTTATATGATTGTAGGTCACTTCATTTGACATTAAAACCTAGCAAAACTAGATTCTACGCATATAGTGGAACATTTATTGGTTCTAGAAACATGTTGTGTCACACAAATACTTCATTTGACTAGACTTTACAATGATTACCACGTTTCAATTCAATTTCAAACATATGTCTGATATAAATTATGTTGCTCAAGCTAATTTCATAACAGAACGTATCGAATAGATCTCATGGAATAATAAGAAATAAAGAAACACAAATAATATGTAAACTCAGAAGGTGATAGTAAGATGTTGTCGGGATTTTGTATAAAAATTTACTGAAATTATTATGTTGATCGTACTAGAACAATAATCTTCACGATCTGAACGGCGTATTTCACATCCTTAGCTAGTTTTTCATCCTGATTTTGTATTCGCTTTCACTCTCTACTAGGCATCTACCTCATCTTCATGATCAATCTAGCCATTTTATATCAAAATGAACGTCGAGATTCACAGAAAGAATTTAAAAGATCTCGAAATAAATTAAATGGTGGAATCTACTCAAATGGTATATTTAAATGTTGTTTAAGAAAGAGTGCAGTATTTTAGAGATCTACTTTATTACTTACAGTACTTAATGTCAACTGAACAGATCTAAAATTATACAAAGTATCAATAATATGTAATATTTCATTTGATGTCTATTCAAAAAACGATCAGTATAACTGCAATAAATAAGTGTATGCATTTAATTTTTCACACATGTAATTTCAATAACTTTGAATCCTCTTAGAGTTTATTCATTCCATTCAACTTTTATACATTTATCAGATTGAGTATCTTTAGTAAGTAGAGATTCTCGATATTTGTCTAATCTTGTTTCTATGTAATTGTTAGTTGTATCAATAGTTATACGACCTTGAACATAAATATTAATTTCTTTTAGTTGTTTTATAATTTGCCACCAATGAGAAATGAAATACTCAAGAAATTCTTCATGCAAGAAATGATTATAATAATTAAAATTAAAATATTTTAGATCAAACATTATTTTATATGAATACTTGAAACAATCCAACATAAAATAACCATTTTCTAATTTAATTTTAAGTATTCAAAGTTTTGATAGAATAAATAATTGATTAGAAAATAATAATACTCGATCAGATTTCGAATATGTACCAGAAATTTCAAGTCATTCTATATTTGATTTAAAAGCAAATTAATGATAGAATAATTTATATTATAATAGAATGCGATAAAAACTTTTTTAATATTAAATTTTATATTCGAATGATAAACATTATCAATTACTGCATTACGAAGTAATAACTGATATATACGTAAAGTAGGTATTGCAACTATAGTTTGAAGTAGTATTTGATTTAGTATACCTTTTATTGAAAGATATTCAAGTCGATGAACTTTTTTTAAAGCTTTACAAATATATAGTATATTAAGTGAATATATTTTAATAGATATACTTTGTAATCGAATTAATTTCTTAGCATTCCAACGAAGAAATTGAATAAAATAAACATATTCACTATGATTAATTGATTGTAGATATATAACACGATTAAGTATTGAATCCGACCAATATGGAAGGATAGAATATCGTCATTGATGATTATTATCAGTTTGTTTTAATTAAAGATAAATGATTTGAAACAAGGATTTAAATTATTGAAAGCATGAAAAAGATTATGTGCTTCGAAATAATAAAAATTGTATTTCGTATTTGCTTTCAAATATTTGAATATAAAATCAAAGATTAATGAATTTTGAACTAAATTCTTTTTTTTTAAGTTTATTTTTTCTTCTTTTCCTTGATGCCACACTGGCTGCCCGGAATTTAACAAAAAAAGAAACACTAATGAAAATGAAACAAATAACAAAAAAAGATTATTCTTTCTTTTTTAATCGGAATCTTCTTTATTTTTTTTCTTATGTTTTTTATGTTTTTTTTCACTTGTTGTTGATTCACCTGGTGTCTAGAAAAAAACAAGAAAATTTATTTACAAAAAAAATAACAGAGAAAAATCATTTACTGAATATTCTGCTAATGTTGAATAATCAGTAGTTGTTGGTGTTTCCATTTGATCATCATCTTCAATTTTTTGTTTTTTTTCTTTTTTTTTCTTTTCAGATTTTGTTTCATCTAATACTGTTGATGATTCATCCAATGATCGCTTTAGAAAAAAAAGAAAAAGAAGATTTTTTTACGTATATTTTTATTAATTTTACTTTTGAAGCTGGTGGAGTAGCACTAACATCATAAAGCATATCACGCCAATTTTTTGGTGTTTGTTCAGTTGGTTTACCAAATTTTCCTAAAATTCCTTCTTTAATCATTAATTTCTTTTTTGATGCCTAAACAAGAAAAATATAAATAATATTTTCATAACAAAAAAAAAAAATAAAAATAAACTCAAACTTACAACTGGTCCAAAACCCCATTTTCTTGGATAAGTATCACGTTCCATAACAACACGTTTTATTTTTGCTGCTATACCATGATCACATGTTGCCATTGTTGCTGTTGTCATTAAAGCAATACCTAATGCAACAGCTTCACCTTTTGTTGTTGTTATAACAATTTGTTCATTTAATTCAATTCCATCTTCATAACGAAGTATACCTGGTAATAATAATTTTGCACCATAACAAACTGCATTGACCTAGTTTTTTTTTATAAATTATTATTCAATAAAAAAGATTAAAATAAAAATTTTATTTAAACATACAGCACTATCTTTAATAATAATACGTTTATGTGATACAAGTAATGCTTCTAATGGTTTAATAACACGACGAAGATAATTTTCATCTTTATTATGTATATATCCATATGTTGCATCAATTACATCATGCATTGTTACCATTCCTTCCTAAAAAAAAGAAGGAGAAATTAAAAATGTATAGATTTTAAAAATAATTTATCTTACCGCTTCTGATTGGATACCTGATCGAACACGACGTAATTCTTGCATAATACCACCAACACCAAGTAAAAGACCCATATGAACACATAATGTTCGAATATAAGTTCCTGCTTCACAACTAACCCAAAAAATACCTAAAAATAAAAATTTCATTTTTAAAAATAAACAAAAAAAACAATACAAAATTTTTACCAATATTTCGTCGTTGATCAAATTCTAATAATTTACTTTCGTAAATAGTTCGAATACGTAATTGTCTTTTAACAGCAGCAATAACAGGTGGTTTTTGAAATACTGCCCCAGTTAATGATTCAAGTGTCTAATATTAAATGAAAATTTTATATTAAATATAGAAAGAAAAAAAAACAAATATTTACCCGTTCAACTTTTTTAATATCATCAATTGGTGAATGAAAACGTACAACACCAATATATTCTTTTCCAGCTGATTGTTGAGATTTAACAAGACGTGTTGCACGTTCAATACAAACAATTAAACAGCCTGATACTTTTGGATCTAATGTTCCTGAATGACCTGTTTTTGATACTGGTAATGCTTTACAAAGTATACGTTTAACCCATGCAACAACTTCATGTGATGATGGATTAACTGGTTTATCCAAATTAATAAAACCTGATCTAAAAATAAATAAATAAATAAATAGATTTATTTATTTTACTTATTAATTTACTTGACATAATCTTCAATAGGTCGTTGTAATGGTGAACAACCATTGGCAATTGCTAGAAACAAAAAAAAAAAATATATATATGTATATTAATTATTCTTACGCGTATAATGATTTGAACGAACATTTAAACGATCGAAATTCTAATAAAATATTAGAAAATACAAAATAATAAATTTTATTTCATATATACTTTAAGAAGAAGTGGCCAATCTGCGGTATTTAATTTTCCAGCAGTTGATGATGGTTCAACAAAAAATTTACCTTGATGCTGAATATCCTGATAAAAAAAAACAAACAGATAAATGATAATATGATAAATAAAAACAAAATTAAAAAGACTTACAGCAATACTTTTGCTCGCCATTAACAAAGCGTAATAAATAACTGAACTAAATCAAAAAAAGAAAAACAACTTTTGAAAATTCACTGTACAGTTGTTGGTAGATGGTTAATGTATGCACTTAATAAGTTTGTATGAAGAACAATGGGAAACTTATCGGTATGGTTAAATTTTAACAAATAGATATATAAAATTTAGATTTATAGAGGATAATTGCGTTTATTTTATAAAGTTTTTCTTCTTTACAAACAAAAAAAGTTAAGATATTAAAAAATTAGAATATTTCTTTTACTTAAATTTATTATTTTATAGATAAATAAGTGATTATGGTGTAGAACGACATCTATGATTGCAAAAGTTAAAATATTGTTTTTAAAGAAAAGAATAAGCTTTCAATCGATAGAATTGTAAAATAAAATCTTGCAAGTAGAAGTCCAGCTTATATCTTCGAATAGTTTTGATCAATAATAGAAACCATATTTAATTTAGTACTATTAATATTTGACTATTTTTTGAGAGTCCAAATGACTGCATTTTGCATTTCAATCACTTAATACATTTTATTAAAAAACAAAATAGATGAGAAGCTGCAGTATGAAAAGCTCTGCAATTTATTTAAGACAGTTTATTTTATATATCAGAGAAGAAAAAAAAGAATTTTCTCTTCGTATAGAAAAATATGATTTTTTCCGGACAGTTGCAGAGAAAAAAATCTCGCTTTTGCACGGTCGAAATCTTTTTTAATACAACGTCTTAAATGGTTAAGAAATTAAAATACAAAGCATAGCCAACTAAACTAGCTTAAAAGATAATTAAAATTCATATTAAATTAATTCTTATTAAAATTTTACTATTATAATACCAGATGAAGAGTGGTAAAATAGAGCATCGTTTTCTCTACCACCTAATAAAAAATAAAATAAAATAGTGACGACAGAACTTTTGCATTGATCTAAGTACGTTATTTCTTTCTTTTCTTTGTGTACTGAGGAAAGTTTAAGCATAACTCTTTTTCTTTTTTTTTGGTTTTAGAGTCTTATTTTGGGCACACTGAGAGAGAATCTAAACTAGAATAATGCTAAAGGAATTTGGATCCATGGTCCTTTTGAGCTGACATATTGAATTTTCAAGTTTAGCAGGTAAGAAGGATTTTCATCCTCTACTACGATAATTTCGAACACAAAATTCTTCTACTAGCTAGAAATTTCAATATAAACTTGCTTTTTCATCATCAAATTACTGTGAAATTTTCAGATTTTATTGTATTTCTATAAATCACAGTGCTGTTTCTGCAATGTCCGTTGTCATCACAGAGTCTTCTAGTCTAGATGCTCTCTCAATGGGACCAAAATATGAGCTCTAAAGTGGTTAACCACTTTGGGTACCTCCTTCATTAGACATATTTAGAGTTATTTGGAAAACTTCAGACATAAGTCTCGTGCATTGCTGTAGTACATAATTTCTTGTATCCTAAGTACACACAACTTGCTAAAAAATAATCCATAATAAGTGGCAAAACTTCGTATTTTGTATTTTTGAAAAGCTCTACAATTTAAAACGAATAGTTTATTATAATTATGTATTTTTTATTTGAAAGAAAAAAGAAAGAATAGATATAATAGAAAGAATTTGAAATATAATTTAAGTACATTAGCATCTATTGTTTGTTATATTTCCATCTATTCAATTCTATTTTTATTTATTTATTCTGCATTATATATCAATTAAACATTTTTCTTTCTAAAGAATAAGAAGAATGAATAGTTCATTCACTTAACTAAAGTTTAATATATGTATATACTAGTAGAGGCTTTTTCTGAAATTATTGAAAAGAACATTTAGCAACATAATCCGAAATAATTTGATATATCTTAGAAAATTTTCTTCATTTTTTTTTATGCCTTGAAGTTTTTCTTAAGAGCAATGACATTTAATAAATCGGTTTATTCTTTTTCATATTCTTGTATGTCTTAGTCGACCAGTTAAATTCAAAAAAAAAATGTTTATCTAATCTTTAAGATAATCAGTGCATGGTGCCTTGATGTGCACATAATATAGTTTGTATTTTATTTATTCATTTCTACACAATTAAATTAGGTAAATGAATCTAGATAACAAATCAATCATTATGAATTTCACATAATAATTTTTATCATTTATTTATTTTCTTTGATGAACATGATAGATTGTAGAGAAAGAAAAAAGAAAGGAATCAGGTAAGGATGTTAATTAGTGTTCTCTAATGTTAAAGTTAATCATGGAATATAAACTTTTTTTTACATTTGTTAGTCATCACTGATTCAACATTAGTAATTTGAATATTATCAGGTAAGAAAGAACAGATGAAAGAGTGTTGCTCCATAAAGCGGAAGATTTTAAATTATATTCATTAATATCTTAGCGAAGAAATATTAATTCATAAAGTAAAAACAAAAAACGAACCTGACATGAAGATAAACAATTTTTATATAATAGAAAAATAAAGGTTCAAGGCAAAAAAGAAAAATCTTGTTTCAAATGAAATATTACTGATTGTCATGCACTACATTATCATTAGTCGAAATAAGTTTAATTTAAATAAAGCATTCATTGTCCTTTACATCTCATTTATTTTTATGCTTAAATTATCATAGCATTATTTAGATATAAAATTTGCAAGATTATATATTTAATTCTTTATTTCTTTTTTTAATATAATTTCATATTTTTTTCATCAAATTTTGATTTAACTATAAGATAAAATTGTAAAATATATTTAAGAATATTTATTCTTTTTAGATTTAATTAAAGAGTTTGACAAACATTTTGACATTGCTGTTTTATAAGATAGAAAAATATTTTTTTAATCTTTCGTGATATTAAAGAATGGTACCTTAACAACACATTCATTTCTATCCTTGATAATTAATAGTTGAATAGGAAGAAGAAGAAGAAGAAAAAAAAGTAGTTAGTTAAAAAGAATCTACGTCAAATAAATCTTCTTTTCTTTTCTTATAAAAAAAAAGAAAAAATATTATAAACAGAATATCCAAAAGAAAAAGTTTTACTAATAAAAATATAAAATATTAAAACTAATAGTATTTTATTCAAGCTTATATATGACGTAGATTTTTACGTATATTTCCAGCAGGATAGATTTATTTCACTTTAATGGTAAATTACACATAAATGATTATATAGTTGAAATTTATTTTTTTATTATAAAAAGAAAATAAAATAAAATATTATATCACGATATAGTTCTTGGTGTTGTTGTTGATAAAAATTGATTTGTTATAAAAGTTAACAATTTCATCCATGTTAATTCATGTTTAATTGTCCATTCATTTCCATTATGATACATTAAAATTTTTAAACATTCAAGAAAAGATTCACATAATATCTACAAAACAAACTTTATTTTTATAAAATAAATATTTTATTTTTAAAATTCTTACATCAACATGATCTTGTTTTATTTTATATTCAGCATGTGTTTCAGCTATACGACGAAAATATTCATTAAATATATTATCATTACTATTTGTTGGTGTTATACGTGTAACCATAATCATAATTAATTGATCAATTTTATCTAAGATTTTATAACCATGTTGTTTATATGATTGTATCGATAATAAATTTGTATTTACACATGATTCTTCTTCACTAAAAGTAAAATTATTTGCTTGATCATTAAGAGCAATACTTTGCCAATAATTAATTAATGTTGAATTTTTTTCTAATGCTCTAAATAAACATAAAAATACAAAAAAAAATTTTTTTTTATGTTTTCTTCGATTTTATCTTTAATTACTTATTCATAATATCATCACCTAATTTTTTAATATTATTTTTTTTCACAACAAGCCAAACTTCTTTTAATTTTAATCTTTCATCAATTGTAAATATGAAATTATTATTTGTTTCTATATGTTCAGCTGGTTTTATTGCTGTTGGTGGTCCAATGGATGGTGTACATCCCATAATTTATTAGTTTATTTAAATCACTTACGTATATCAAAAAACAAAACAAAACAAAAAATGGTCATAGAAAGCTAATAGTGATATAGAGGAAAAGAAGATGGTTTCTTCATTCTTTCTCTTTTTCTCTACACTATTTTTCTTTTTACAGTATTTAATTGTAAAATGGATATATAATAATGTTTCTCATCCTTGTCTTTTCATGTGATAAAAGTCATCTTTTACTATATCTTCTTCGTATTTTTTTTTCCTATTCTCATTTTTTTTTTCTTTTATCTTGAGATATTCCAGTATAAAATGTGTAGATGAAAGTGACTATAGATATAATCTTTTATAATATTCTTAATGCTAGACTACTTCGCTCTTTTTTTTCTTTTCTCTTTATTAAATTAAAAAAAAATAGACATAATTGAAGATTTATACAACAAATGAAAATATATATATATATATATCAACTATCTTATTTTGTCAAATTATTTCATAGAATTATTAATAAAAATATGTCATCAATAGAAATATATTTAAATTCAGATCCAAAAAAAAAGAAAAAAAGAACATTGGCGCTATATATAAAAATATTGATAATGTTAATTTATTGCCTACTTGTTTGATTAAATATTTAACATGTTATCATCAAAAAAATCGAATAAAAAAAACAATAACAAGTTAAAAAAAAAGAAAAATGTTCATGATAATTCTTTGACAATTTTACCTACTATAACACAAGAACAAAAAGAATTTTATTTAAATGAAATTAATTCATTAGAATTACGTTTAATTAAGTATGTTTAATTTTTTTCTATTTCACCAAGTTTTTTATAACCAGCTTGTGTAAGTTCATCACGTAAATCATCATATACAGTTGGATCTTCAATTGTACTTGGAATACGAAATGTTTTACCATTAAGTAAAGCATTTAATGTATTTCGTGCAATTTTTCCTGAACGTGTTTTTGGTAAACGTTTAACAGCAACAAATTTTTTAAATGCAGCTACAGGACCTATTTCTTGTCGAACAATATCTACGATAGCTTTTTCAATGCTTTGAGGACTTTAAAAATAATAAAAACAAAAAAAGAAGAAATAATTGAGAATTCAAAAAGAAAAAAATAACATACTCGCTATTTTCTTCATTTTTATTTAATACAACAAAAGCGAGTGGTATTTGTCCTTTAACTTCATCATTTAAACCAATAACAGCACATTCTGATATTTTTCCAGATTCAACAATAGCTTGTTCAATATGTCCACTTGATAGACGATGTCCAGCAACATTTAATACATCATCAGCACGTGCTGATGTTTCAATAAAACCATCTTCTGTTCGTATAGCAACATCCATTGTATCATAATAACCTGGATATTTTGTAAAATAAGTTTCATGAAAAAGTTTCTCATTTTTCCATAATGTTGAAAAACATCCTGGAGGTAATGGAAGTTTAGCTACAAGACGACCTAATTCACTATTTGAACATTCATCTTCTTCATCTGATTGTTTATTTGAAGAAAATAAATGTAAATCATAACCAGGACATGGTAATCCTGCACAACCAGGTGGACCAAGATTCTTAACAAAAAAAAAATTAAATTAAATTTTTTATTCTATCTTATTTTTCTTACTGGATGTTTTTCAAAACCTAAACAAACAGCTGTAATAGGTGTTCCTGTTTCTGTTTGCCAATAATGATCAATAACAGGTTTTTTATGAAATATTTTTCTTGCCCATAATAATGTATCTCTATCACAATGTTCACCAGCTACAAATAAAGCACGAAAATGATCTAATTTATATTTTGTTGAATATTTATTATCAGGATCATTTTGACGAATTACTCGTAAAGCTGTTGGAGACCAAAATGAACTAACAACTTTATGATCATGAATAAGACGAAAAAATGCTGAAGCATCTGGTGTACCAACTGGTTTTCCTTCATATATAACAGTTGTTGATCCATTTAATAATGGACCATAACATCCATATGAATGACCAACAACCTTTAGAAAATAAAAAAATAAAAAGTTTTAATAAAAAAAATAAGAAAATTTTACCCATCCAAGATCTGCAGCAGACCACCAAACTTCTCCAGGATGAATATTATATAAATATTTCATTGTCCATTGTAATGCTACAGCATAACCACCAGTTGGACGAACAATAGCTTTTGGAGTACCCGTTGTACCTTAAATAAATTTTTCTTTTGTTATTTTTTTTATAAAATCATTATTAAATTTTCTACCTGATGTATAAAGCAAATAAAGTGGATGATTTGCATCAACAGATTCACAATCACAATTATTCTGTCCACTAGCCATAACATCATTCCAATCTCGATCTCTTCCAGATATTAAATCAGCTGATTTTTCTTCTGGTCGATTAAATATAATACATTTTAATGAATCATTACTTATCCCACTTTTTTTAATAGCTTCATCAACAATTGTTTTATAATTAATTGTACGTTGAGGTTCAAAACCAACATTTACTTAAACAAATAAAAATATTTCTAATTAAATTATTTTATTTTCTTACCAGAAATTAAAACTTTAGGTTCTGAATGTTTTATTCTAACAGATAATTCACTAGCACTAAAACCACCAAATACAAGATTATGTATAGCACCAATACGAGCACAAGCTAACATTGCAACAATAGCTTCTGGTATCATTGGCATATAAATTAATACGACATCACCTTTTTTAACATTATATTTTTGACTTAAAACATTAGCTAATCTTTTAACTTCTTTAAGAAGTTCTGTATATGTTACATGAGATATTTTACCAGTCATAGCTGAATCATGTATAATAGCTGTTTGATCACCATGTTTTGAAATATGACGATCAAGACAATTATATGACATATTAAGTAGACCACCTTGATACCAATGAGGTTTAACAAGATTATTTTTATCATGAACTTTGTTCCATTTTTTAAACCAAGAAATTTTTTGAGCTTGTTCACTCCAAAATCTATCTGGATGTTCAATACTTGATCGATATGCACTTGCATAACTTGAACTACGACGAATAAATATTCGATACATTATATTAAAAAAAAAATCTAAAGTAAAAAAAAAAATAAAAGCATGATTTTTCGTTTAGATATCAAAAACGATGTGATGAACTTGAATTAATGTGTCGTTCATATGGTGATCAATTTGAAATATTACTTAAAGATAAATCTGATATATCAACTTATTTAAAAAAACAACTTGAAGTACGTAATGAACAAGTATTTGATTTAAATGATCGTTTAATTGGTTTACAACAAGCAAAAGATAATGAAAAAGATTTATTTGAAAAAACATTACAAGATCTAAAAGAAAAATCTCAATTAGAAATTGAAAAACTTGAAAATGATAATATGTTACTTAGTAATTATTAAATTATATTTAGAAATAAAAATATTTATTTATTTATTTTTCCTTAAGAAACACGTTTACTTGCATTAGAAGAATTTAAATATCAACGTCAAACAATGGAAAAAACAATAGATGAATTAAAAAATTTAATTTTAAAAAAAGAAGATACTTATAAAAAATCTTTAGAACAAATGGAAATTGCTTTAATTATTTTTAAAAATAGGTTTATTTTATTATTCAAAATATATTTTATTTTTTTTTTGTATTTTCCTTAGATTAAAAAATGAAGCTATACAATATTTAAATGATTTAGCTATTGAATTTCATCATAATACAAATAATCAAATATCAAATACAATAAAACGTGTTATACATGAAAATTTTTATTTAAATAATCAAATTGATTATTTATCAAATCAATTAGAAAAATCTATTGAAATTAATCAAAAATATACAAAAGATAATCAACATTTAACAAGAACTATTTCAATTTTAGAAGATGTACAAATACAAGCAGCAAAAAAATATTTAACAACAGAAAATGTAAGAGAAACTAAAATGATTTTTTTTTTCTTCTTATTTTTTATTTATTTAGATTATACAAATATTATCTAATAAATTAAAACAATGTAAAGAACAAAAGAATAATACTATTAATCAAATGATTATACCTACTCAAACCATAGATAAACAATCGTAAGTTTTCAAAAAAAAATGAAAAGATTATTTTTTGATATGTTGTTCTATTAAATAGATTTATTCATGAAGAAAAATCTAATCAACAAAAAGAGGAATCTATTGAAATAAAAAATTTTAAAGAAGAAAATTATATATTAAAAAATATTATTCATCAAGCAGCAATATCAATTGCTGATGTTGTACAAGTATATTTAAAAGATTATTACTATTTACAGAATACGAGAAATATGATAACGATAAGATAACAAATCTTTGTTATTTATATATAAGGTCAAAAATCTCGATATACATGAAAAACAAATATCTATGTGAGAGAAAGCATACATTGAGTTTCATATTTCAAAAATAATCGAAATGAGTACAGTCATAAGGTTACTTTATTGTTTAGACAATCTAGGTCGAATCATTTTGTATATACTTTACCATAATATCGATCCATCAGAAAATGAATAAGACGAATTTTTCATAGATTTAAAAGAATGAATTGTTTTATAAAACATCTTAAATACTGAAAATTATAGATACTTCAGATCAACGACACAGCGGCATCATATTCTTTGATACCCTCATATTGATGTGCCTTGTAAATTCAACCAATGGTGTAAAAGTATCGTTTATCCGAAGGAGAACCGAAAATTCATTTATGAAATACAGCGACATTTCGTATATATTTCTATTGGATACAAATAAGCAAAATTTCACACATACCTTTCTAATAAAATGCTAATTATATACGACTTATGTGAACAAAGGAATCCAGGTTAAATTCCTACATTTTTCAATTATGTAGAACAATAAATATAAACAACCATATCTAACTTATTAAACAACAAATCTGAATAATTTTCTTAAGCAAAAAAGAAATCGAATTTCTCAAATATAATTAATGAAACATAAAAATAATTTTTTTCTGAAAATAAGAAAAATATTAATCATACAATTCATGTCTATTTAACATATAATAAAATGAAAAAAAATATATCGTTTGAGTATAACTAATCGACATAATAGCAAACTTACCAACTTACAAAAAATAAAGTATGCATATAATACTTCATACCATCTATTTTTTTTTATTTCTCTCTCGATATGAATGAGCATATATATATATATACATATGATGTATAAAATACAGTCATCCCGATATATAAATATATATGACATATAAAATACGGTCATCCAGTCCAAACAATATTTGTACTTGCATAATATATTGTAATAAATGTGATCTATATTTCTCTAATATACTAAGGGTCAAAATGATAATAATGAAACAGTAAAAATTGAACAACGTAATGAAATGCTTGAACAATTATTATCACTTCTTTTAACATCACATCATTTGGAACATAATGGTTTATTATTCAAAAACCAATCATCTTTTTCCAAAGGAATTTTTCCTGGATCAAGATTAGGTCTACATCGAATGTAAATATTAATATTTTTTAATTTATATATATATATATATTTATTCTTCTTAGTCAAACAGATTCATTAATAAAAACTAATACTCATTATTGTCTTGGTGATTTAGGAATTGTACCATCAAATATAAAAAAAACTTAATGAAAAATTTTTTGTTTTATTTTTCTGTAATTTCCTTGTTTTTTTTTTAATAATAATAATAAAGAAAGCGCTTAATTTTCATCAATTATTATGTCATTTCTAATTAAACGACATAAACGATCTTTTAATACAAATACAAATACTGAAACAACAGTAACAAGTGATAGTAGTACAACAAGTTTATCAAATAAAAGTTTAACTGATGATAATCAATCAATATTAAGTGATAATTATACAAAACCAGTTCGCCATTTATTTCTTGTTCGTCATGGTCAATATCAACGACGACGTACACAATCTGATGGACATTTAACATTTAAAGGACAAAAACAAGCTTGGTATGCAGCTAATTTTCTTATATCACAATTACCTGATAATGTTTTATTTGATTCATTAACACATTCTGATAGTAAAAAAAAAAAGAAAAATAATTTTAAAATTAAAAAAAATTTTTTTTTTTCATTTATTTTTAAAGTGATTCGAACACGTGAAACAGCAACAATTATATATAAACAATTAAAATTAATGAAAAAAATTGATATAGAATATTTTTCAATTGATACTGATTTTCGTGAACAAAATTTATTATTAAGTTTTTTAATTGAAGGTATATGTGTGTTTTTTTAATTAATAAAAAAAAAGAAACATCTTTCATATAATTTAAGGTAATTGGCATGCATTAAAACGTGATTATTTTCGTTTAAAAAAACATTCTAGAACAACATTTGAAATAATAATTGCACATAGAAATATAATTGCTCATTGTATTGAATTACTTACAATGATTCAACCAGATAAATCTATTGCATTTAATGCTTCAATTACAGTTAAAAGATATTTTTTTTATTATTATTATTATTTTATTTCTATTCTTCTCTTTTTTTTATATTTAGCATATTATTGTTAATCAAACAAATGTTATTGTTGATTATGCATATAAACATGATTTTATTCCAATTGAACTTTTAACAATGTGGGAAATATATCTTCCAATAGGACAATCACGTATAAATGAACATAAATATATTCATATTGATGTAAATGGTGTAAAAGGTATACAAAGAGAAGGTTGTTGTATACGTTTATTTATTTCATGTCTTCGTTAAACAAAATGAAAAAAAAAAAGATATATTTATTTCAATTATAAAGAATATAATTGATTAATATTATCGAAAATATGTTTTATTGATTGTTTATTATGCATAAAAAATCCTTGTAATTGTGCTGCACTTAATTCTTTTGTATAATTATTTGATACATCTTTTATATAATTAAGAAATTGTTTAATTTCATCATGAGTTAATTCAGGATAAAAACGAATTAACATATGTTCAACTTGATAAGGAGTTAATGGACCTATATATTGTTTAAAATCAACACGACCAGGACGAATAAGTGCAGGATCAAGACTAAATTAAAAAAAAGAATTTTTATTGTTTATTTAATTAAGCTGTATGTTCCTCTGCTTTTTGAATATTTCTGCAAAAATTTCCTAATTGTCTATTTGCTAAATGTTTTTATGGTAGAAATTGGTTTTCAGTACTTTGGGCAGATAGGCAGTGACTTCTGTTGGATAGTTTTGTTCTTGTAAACCTCGCAGATAGACTAGGACTAATATTGAAGCTGAAGTCAAACTTGGCGACTGCAATGAGACATTAAATTATCTTTTTATAAAACTATGTCGTAGCTCACTATATTTTTTTGAAATTTAGCGTAAAAAGTATTTCATTAATGATTAATTGTTTTCGAGAGCAAAATTCTGTTATCTATTTGACTTTCCAACTGTCACATTCATGAAAAACTTTAACCCTTTTCATTCTCGAAAATTATTGACAACCATGGACGAGAAAGATCTATCATATTTTCTAGTACAAAAAATACTAAGTAAAGCGGATTTGAGTTTAAGAAGAAAAATGAATCTTGATATGAAACATTGCTTCATTTTTGTACTAATAAAAAACGAAGTTTCTATCGGGGACAAAATTAACACGACACATATTTTTGATAGATATTTTCATTAATGGCTAATGACAAAAGATATGAATTTTTCAGATATTTTTTTCATCTATAGAGCTTTGTAGGGCTCCTTCCGCTGATCATTTTGGTAAAAAGCATATTTAAACTTACTGAATAAATAACGGACCTTGGCTCAGAATACTCAAAAATCTGACTTACTACTCAGCAGTGGTCACGAGCAGTCGTAAGTTTTGAGTATTTTGACTGTGATGTCATTATTTATTTAGTAAGTTTGAATATATTATCCAGCAAAATGATCAGCGCAAAGCCCTATAGACGAAAAAATTTCTGAAAAACTCACATCTTTTGTGATTGGCCGTTAATGAAAACATCTTTCAAAAATATGTGTCGCATTAATTCTGTCCCCGGTAGTTTGTATTACTTTTCGCAAAAAATCTACTTGCAAAATTTGATGTAAATTTAATTAAAGCTATAAAAATCTATATTTTATCCAATTGTATCAAGTCAAGAAAGGTTTTGAGGTTCAATATTAATACAACAAACTGAATAAAAATAATATAATCAATCTATAAATAATACCGTTCAATAAAATTTGTTGTCATAAATATAATTCGACCTTCAGTTGAAATAACTCCATCAAGTGCATTTAATAAACCACTTAATGTTAATGGTTTCATACCTTGATATCGTATATGATCTTTAAATAAAAATCAATTTATATATATATATTTTAAAATAAAAACAAAAACTAATTTAGTTTTAATTATTAACCTTCTTTTTCATAATGTCTACCAACTGTTGCAGCATCAATATCTTCTAATAAAATAATACTTTCTTCAGGTACATTACTTAATAATTGTTGTAAACGATCATCAGTCATTGTACCTTGACTTAAATTAAGTGTACTAATGCTTAAATCAAAATGTCCTAAAGTAAAAATTTCAAAAATTGAATAAATTAAAAAAAACAAAAAAAACCTGCTAAAGCCATAATAGCAGATGTTTTTCCTGAACCAGGTGGTCCATATAGAAGATAACCACGTCGATAAGGTATACCACGATCAATATACCAATGAGGATGTGAAAGAAAATGTTCAACATCAGTTATTAAATTTTGAAGAATTCCTTTATCAAGTATAACGGAATTCAATGGTCTTTTACGTCTTGGATGACCAAAAACACGCCATTCATTAACTAAACTAATTTTGTTATTGATATTAAATTTGTTCTTTCACTCACTTGTTGGAATATAAACAAGTGTTTTTCCTTCATTAGCTAATAATGCTGCATCACGAGCTTTTTCTAACATATCTATATAAATTTGTCGATCTTGTCCAAATGCTGTTAATTGTACAGATTCAAATGGTACACCTGAATTAATCATTTGTTCACGTGTACGTTCAACT
Source organism: Macrotrachela quadricornifera (assembly GCA_022393335.1). Taxonomy (NCBI): domain Eukaryota; kingdom Metazoa; phylum Rotifera; class Eurotatoria; order Philodinida; family Philodinidae; genus Macrotrachela; species Macrotrachela quadricornifera. The sequence goes on along the minus strand of JAJEKB010020632.1, from coordinate 178,792 downwards.
TTAATAAATTTTCCTTTATAACGAAAATAATGTGTACCAACTGATGGAACAAATGTATATGATGCTTGTATACGTGATGATGGATCATCATTTTTTATTAATGTTGTACGAGCACTTAAATGACGACTTGAATCACGTAATTGATGTGATATCCATTGTAATAACCATGTATAACTTATATCATTATTTGGTACTTCAAGTGTTATCATAAATTGACGACGAAAATATATTAAACCATATTGAGATGAACGACGAAGTACAGCTAATGCTGTACCAATACCAATTAAACCAGCACCAGCACCAAAGTATGGATTTGATGAAAGTGATGCTAATAAATCTGACAACATTTTATGAATATCAGATTATAAAAATGAAAAACAAGAAGTCTTTTATCATACCATTGTAGTTATTTATATTTGGTGAAGATAAGTATATGATTGAATAATCTATCTGCCAATAGAATAGTACAGAAGGAAAAAAAGTTTTAGTAGAGAACTTTTACCATCAATATGGCTGTTCTAGTAGAATATGACCATGTTCACAAGTACTAATAACTATAAACTTTTTGAATACAAACTTATGTATTTTATTATAAATTTTGCATTTTTTTTCGGATTAATTAAGAAGAATAAAGAGTGATTTCAAAAATATATCTAATCTAAGATATGAAATAATTCAATCGACAATTTTAGACAGACATTTTTTCATTCAAATAAATATTACGGTATTATAGGTTCAAGCAAAACCCAATAAAACTATACAAGAAAAAAAACATTTTGAATTCTTTATGATTATTTATTGAATATGAACAAAAAAGTATACTATAAATAAGAAAACAAATGAATGAATGTTGAAGAATTCAAGAATAAAGAGTGAAAAAGAATATTGTATTTGTCTTTTTGAGAGATAATGATTTTAAAGAATGTAGTGATATATTGACAGTAATTGTGCCGATGAATTTTTTTCAATGTTGCCATCAAATCGTATAGTTTCTTTCTCTTGCTTCTTATAGCATCTTAAGGGTAAGGATGAAAATTGTATATTTCCGCCATATTTTGATCTAATAGGCTTAGATTTTTATCGTCGATAGAGGGGCATTCAGAGCTCATTGTCATAATAAAAGCATTGGTAAAAACTGTTTTTTTAAGTACTATAACTAGATTTAATAAAAAAAACTATAATCTTTCAGAGATTATAAAAACCGATATTGTAATGATCTCAGTAAATTCATTCGGTTTTATAGCTAGGAATTTCAGCGTACAAAGAGTAATAAATCGAATAAATATATTGGTTTTTTTATAGCTCATGAAAGATTATAGTTTTTTGTTGAAGTTAGTTGTAGTACCTAAGAAACAGTTTTTATCAATGCTTCTCTTATGATTATTCCTCTATCAGTGATAAAAATATCAGACCATTCGTTCAAAATATGGTAAAGATATTCAATATTTTCTTTGTTTAATGATTTGCTGGTCATTCTATATGTGTATGCATAACTATATATCAGTGTAAACCCTTGATATTTGCTTTTCTTTTCTTTTCTTTCTTTCTAACTACTATATGAATGCAATGCAAAACACAACATTTATACAGTTAATTATTGATATATACGTTTATTTCTACTTTAATGTATACGAAAATGTATTTTGCCATATGGAAAGATATAGAAAGAATGTAAAATAACAATGATGATAAACTACAGTTAGTATTCATACTGTAAGACTCAACTATTAATATTTCATCCGTACGAAACTGATGCATAAGTCATAATGTTTTCAATTAAAATAGATGATATGATCGTACAATTCATTGATAATAAAACATCGTTAATCATAGCAAACATATGAAATATATCATCGTTTCTATTGAAAATCATACCTTTACAGTTAATTTCATGTCAAAATCAATAACATTGACGCAATCTTCCTCTTCATTAGAATACAATTTCTCAATAATATATCTTTATTCTTCCTTCGACGTTACGTTTTCCTGCTGTAAATAGTTATACAGCATATAAAAAAAATAAAAAATTATTCTTTCCTAGTGTAATATGATCTCTAAGTAACTGCTGCTCATTTGTTAAATGGAAATAGATGTTTCACTTTGCGTTGCATCTTTCATTTGAGGTGCACTTTTTGAACTTTCTAAACGGCAAGAATATTCACAATTATAAATAAAATATGAACACAATCTAATATTACTATGTGAATAATCTATCGTGGTATTTGTGTCGAACATTTATACCATGAGTGGTGCATGGTCAAATGACATTGGCACCATTGTTGATATCCATTTTTGGTCTTATACAAAACCCTATATTTTCAAAATCTCCTAATTGAAGTTTAGTTTAGATATTGTGGAAATGAAGTCAACGATAACTAAGAGTAGAAAATATTGTAAACTTTTAGTTATATATTGATATAGAATATCAGAATCTATTTAGAAGAACTTTAGTTGTATGTTATAATTATTGAAATTTGAAGATGTAATAAGCTCGATCAGTGATAATGTGTTTGGTATTCAAATTTGATCATTCTGTCATTTAAAGAAAACATACAAGTTGTCTGGATATTCATTAAACAAAAGTTTTTTCGTATAGCTTTATGATTTTATTAAACTTTATCAACCCGTTTTTTTTAAATTATTGGTAAATATATATAGTTTATATTTATTCAAACGAAATTTAAAAGTATTATTTGAAATTTTCAATGAATCAATGCTATACTTGCAATATGACATGGATGTACAATGCTAATCAAACTGATTATTAAACCCTTCTGGTTGACAAATCAATGATTAATCAACAAAACTATATGTTGGTACCGTTCAAAAGTTCTATTAGCTAATTTTAAGAAAAGACTATGAAGAAGTCATTCTTCCAATAATCTGATCTACTAATGCATTTCTCGTAGGCACAGTTCAAATTTCATTTAGTAAGTTTTTCTAAGATTTCCCTGTAAAAAAAGGTTTAAAAATTTTTTCAATATACAGATTTCCATAGAGTTCGGCGAGTATTACCTAACCATGTGAAAATATTAAAGAAAAAAAAATTAATCAATCCTTAAATTACTTACACCTTTAAAAGAAAGTGAAATTTTTCGATTTTAATTAAAGTTTATAATTTTACAGACTAATATAGAACATCATTTAAATAAATAAAACTTCTGTAATCTCCTATAAGTATGATATTATGCAGTACAATATATTTTATAAATAAAATTCTTTATCAAATAGTTAAAATTCATTCTTTTCTAATCGTAGAATTTTTATTTTGATCATAAATTTTATTATTAAATTAATTTAATCAGACAAACATATGATTTAATTTTTAGCATCTGAAATTCGTACAAATCTCAAGTGTATATATTAAGTTTAAACATTAATTATTGACATGATAAAAAAAAAAAGTTGATCAATATTTTACAATTAAAAGAAAAAACTAATTTTGCTAATTATTTCTTTATAAATGGTAATATACGTGATAAAAATTTTCGAATAGCTGATCTGTAACAAAATAAAAAGATAAATATTTAAAAAAAAAAAGATTTTTATTTCTCTTACGGTCCATTTTTCTTGTTCTTTGGATTGTTATTATTACTTGATAAATTTCTATAAAGATTGGGAGTTGAACTGGAATGTTTTCGTGATAGAGCTGTTCGTTGATTATCGATCTTTGATCGGCAAGTTTCCTTTTAATAAAATAGATCTAATAAAAATAATAATAAGTTTTTAAAAATATACTTCATGGTTAAATATTTCATTTGTTAAATAGATTTGCTGGCAATATTCACATTGAACTGGTTCAAAATTTTCTTCTTCTTCGATTTTTCTAAAGATTCAATGATAGATAGATGAATATAATAACTTAAATATACAAACTGTCTCATATTTTCTAGGCGTATCCTATCTTTGTTAACGCATTGCTTCTAAAAATCGTTACAGTTAATTAAAGATGAAAATTTAAAATGAATTTCTTAGGTAATAAGTAATATATAATTACTTGATGGTTTTCCAATTGTGATATATCAAATAATAGCTTGCAAATTTCACATGGCAATTGTGTTGTATTTTGTTGTCTTAAAAAATATTTTAAGTTTATGTAAAATAAAAGAATAAAAAAAATATTTGTATAAATATATACGGTTGTTTGTTTTGAACGCTTGTTCTTGTTGTAGTTTTATTGGATTGATCATAAGTAAATCTTCTAGTAGGAGGAGATTGTCTTCTTGAATGAGGCATATTATCCACATTGATTGGAGGTAATAGATCAAGACGTGATCTCTTTCCAAATGATGACAAGCGTTGTGGTGTAGCAGGATAAGGTACTCTTTGATTATGACTTCCTTCTGAAATCAAAAAGTTACGAATGATAAAGATATTTTGAAATATAGTAATATATCTTTCCTTACGTCTATCTATGGATAAACTAGAGAATGATAAACTCTTTAGACGATATTGTGGATTCTTCAAACAATTTGTCTGTAAAATCAATAAAAATGATTTATGATCTTTAATTGAAATATCAATACTTCATGATTATAAAGTTGATCAATATGGTATTGTTCATTACAATATTCACAGGGACCTTGATATTTTTTGTCTGATCTACGTTAACAAAACAAATAATATTCATTTATAAAAATCTATTTTTATTCATGAAAATAACAAACTCATTTGAAGAAATTGTTGTTGATGAAGATGATAATGATTTATTTCTAGTATCATAAACTGAATTGTTACATGTTTCCATATGTTCTTCCAAACTAGTACGCCGATGTGATTTGAAACATATATGACATGTTAATTCTAGTTCACTACAGATGTTTTGATGAGCATCGTAATCTATATATGGAAGATCACAATTGTAACAAAAATTATATTGTGTATTAATTAAAACAGGATTCCTTTGAAAAATAAAATAATATTACGAAAATTTAATAAACAAATTTTCTCTCTTTTTTTTTCTATCTTACGAAGTAGTTGATAATTTTTTTGGATTTTGAATATGTTCAAGTTGTGTATGAATCATTTGAAAATCAGGTCTATCATGTGGTCTATCATTCCAACATCTGTTCATAAGTATCCACATATCTGAAGGACATTTTTCTGGTTGTGTTAATCTTTCACCATTTAATTTTCGTCTACAAACTTCTTCATCATTAGAAATATAATCATAAGGCATTCTTTTTTCAGGAGAATAACCTTCCCACATAAGAACAGCAAATGAATAAACATCAGATTTTATTGAATAACCAGATCGACCATTACTACGTATAATTTCTTGTGCTGCATAACGTTCTGGAAATTCGATTTTCGTATCTAATGGTATTGATTCATCTCGTGTTAAACCAAAATCAATTAATTTAACTAAATTTTTTTCTCGGTCATCTGGATGGCATTTAACAACTAATACATTTCTACATGCTAAATCACCATGTATTATATTATGTTCAGAAAGATAAATCATAGCTTTAACTATTTGAATAAATATTTCAAGAAGAACAGATTGTGACGGTATAAAAAATCGTTCATTTAACAGTCTTCCAAGATCACCATCTTTAGCATATTCTTGTAAAAGTAAAATTGAACCTGCATTTATTATTTCTATAGTTGGTTGAACAAGACCATAAGTCTTAATAATATGTTTATGTTCAAGTGAAATATAAAGTAAAACTTCATCACTTGTTTTAATTTCTTTTATTTCGAGTAAAACAATCGGAGAATTTCTTTGATCTATCCATTCGGCTTTATATATTGTTTTACCAAATGAACCAGTTAGTTTTTCTCCTTTTCGAATATGAACATTTAATTGAAAAGCATATTGAGTTTGTAACGTTGCTATGGATGGTTTAGTAGTCATGTTTACTCTTTTAGTATATTTTTTTAAAAGAATTTTATTGTAATAAACTCATTTTGTATTTAGTTCTATAATATCATATTGATAATTAATTTGAAACTTACTGAAATAATTTTTCAATATTTCTAAAAAAAAAAACAAAATTATTATAATAGTGTGTTGATATTCTAATTACAATAAAATCTTTCTCTTGCTGTTCTTTATATTAGTTATAACAGTTGTAAATTTTTTTTGCGTATAATATTATTTTCTTCCAACATACAAGATTTCATGACACAGAAGAACGAAAATAAAGGTGATGTCAGTATTTTTCATTTTATGTTGGATTTCTTTCCGACCTATAATAGGCAATAAACAGGGGTGTCACTGTATTTTTATTTTTCAAAATAAAGTTAAAATGAAAAATGTAGACTGATTTATCCAAATTCTCTCGATTGTGATCAGGAATTTAATCCGAAAATTGACTGTCTGTTTTCATCTTTGTCCGCAGGCACTGTTCAGCCCATTTTCACAGAAAAACAGACTATAGGCTGCTCTTAGGTCCTCGAGAGCTAAACTATTGGAATATCTCCAGTTCCTCAAGCAAACTATTATGAGATATCCCAGATTCTCAACCACACTACTATGGAGGTGTCTTCCGATCCTCAACTACCATATAATGGAGATATCCTTAGGTCATGAACTACTATATTATGGTGGTATTCTCGGATGCACAAAGACTATATTTGGTGAGTATCTTAAAGTGCTATGCTATGGAAGCATCCTTAGGTCCTCATATCGTAGATTATGGAGGTAACTTTAGATCCTCGAATGCAACATTATGGAAGTATCTTTATGTCATCAAGCGTAATATAGGTTAGGTACCGCTAGGATATCAAATGCTATATTACCAGAGTGCACTTAAATAATCAAATGATACATTTTGATGACATCCTTAAGCCCTCAGTGAGCTATGTTATGGAGTACCCATAGATCGCCATCAGCGATATCCTTGACTTTAGCCAGGGCGTTAATCAAGAAAAATCGTGTGTTTGTATCCTCAGGGGAGTAGTTTGAATCTGCAGTCAAGAGAAGTAATGGAGCCGCTCGATTCACGCTATTAGTTTGAAGAAAATAAATAAATCATTGATATATGAATTCAATATATATTTTTTTAAAGCTATCTCATAGGACTATTCTTCTCAATTGGGAAATTGATGCAGAAGCTTATATCTAAAAAGTGACAACCTATCAACACGCTGTTTTTAAAAAGAACTTTTCATCCAAATTCAATGTGATCAAGTTCAATGAATTTCATCATAACAAGCAGTGTTGATCAAGGCGATCCACTAGGTTTTTTTAACTGTAAAATCAAATTACTACCATCCAGACCAACACACGGTGATTTTCTGGATTAAGATTCTGACTACAGTCAAGTGGATAGTTGTTGAAGACCTTGGTTTACTCCAAAATATAGTATTTCATAATGTAAGGGTATCCTCAATATATAATGCTTGAGGACCTAGGGATACCCAGACAATATAGCGCCTGAAAACCTAAAGGTATCCTAATGTATAGTATTTAAGGATCTAAATATGCCTCTATAGTATAGCGCTAGAAGATTTAACAGTGCCTTCATAATAAAGTACTCGAGGTCCCAAGAATACTCGTATAATATAGTATTTGAAAACCTAGAGATGACTGCAAAAGATAGCACTCGACGATCTAAGAGTATCGGCAATATATAGCACTTGAGAACTTAGGGTACCTGCGGACCTAACGGTACTCCCAAAGACTTTGCTTCTGCGATGGTGAGGAGTGGATAGTACTTGCCAAGAAATATTGAAACACAGAACTAATTTCGAGATCGAAACTCTGACTGCTGTCAGGAGAATTCAAGGAAGACCATTCTTTATTCTTTAATTTAACTTTATTTTTATTTTATAAAATAAAGGTAAAATGATATTCCTAATAATAAACATTCGCTTACGGCCATACCACGTTGAATACACCAGTTCTCGTCCGATCACTGAAGTTAAGCAACGTCGGGCTCGGTTAGTACTTGGATGGGTGACCGCCTGGGAATACCGAGTGTCGTAAGCTTTTTTTTAAAATTATATTTACATGTTATTGTGTTTCTTCTTTTTGCTAACAATAGCAAACAATTATTATATAAGGTCTTTATTCATTTTCTTGCTTTCTAATTTTTGTAACTTTAAATTTTTATTTTTAATAAAATATAAATACAAGATTTTATATCATCATTCAAACTTTTGTATATTCTCGTTTATTTATATAACATGGACGAATTTGATAAACAATTTCTTTACTTTTTTCGATAATTTAAAATATACTGATCGAACTTCTTTCAGAATAGGAAATGCATTGGACTGGCTAGTTCATCAGTGTAAACTTAAAATATTCCCAATTCACAATTTTAAACTACCACAAATTTAATATAAACTGACATTCTAATGCATCAACTGATTTCTTGTGAATATTGATTGAATTCGTTTGAAATATATCAAAACAATAGATCAGCTTTCTAATAGATTTAGTTTTCAACAGTTTACCAAAGTTCACTTCCACTAATCATTGAAAACTCACGAGAAATTTCTAATTCTCACTATAAGTTTATTATTTAAATGTAAAAAAACGTAGCAGACAGTAAATGACTGTGAGTAACATCTACTCAAAAAGAAAAGTATTACGATGATAAAGAAGCTCTTTAATTTTACTGTATTCTGTAATGACATGAATCTAATCGATCTATCTCTGATGAAAAAAAATGTGAAGTTTTCGTTTAAAAATGGTGTGAAAATCTAACTATTAGTATTAATATTATTTTGATCTCTATCTGTATTATAAATACAAAATGGAATAGTTATTTCAACACGAATAGTATATTGCAATGATGGCAAATTAATCAAAATATCAAATAAAACCCAACATTAATTCATAAGTTCTTAACAATAAAATCTTCTTTTTCTTTCAATCAATTGATGTGATATTAACAATATCTATAATCACTTGGCACAAAACTAAGATATATTGTGTATGTTATTTGGATACAATAGAGATAAAAAGGAAAGAATAGGACTATGTCGCATCATAACAACAATCATGATAATACCATCAAAAAAAGAGAGAGAATCATATTATCGAACTTTCATAACATAACTAAATTTCTAGCACATAAATAGCAGTTCTTTGACGATCTTGAACGAATTATTTGATACTAAAGAAAATCAAACATAATTATATTTTTTACTTTTTAATATATATTCAAATGCCTTTCTTCCGAATATTGTGTAACAATAGCTAACTAAACAGAAACATTTGTAAAACTATTACTTTAGTAAGATGCCGGCAATGTGAATTTCAAGTAAAATTTTTTCCCATATTTTTGTACTTCAATCAATAGAGTTTGAGCTGCTGATTGCAAAAATCTATTTTTTAGTCTTAGCAAACATCTCCTTCCAATCGAAAAAACGTATCTTTTTAGAAATGTGTAAATTTTCTCCACATTATACTTTTTTCCAGAACGACTATAAATAAAAACACCATGTCAAAAATAGACGAAATTAACCCAAAAAAGATTCTTCTTTTTTCTGTTTGTTTTCTGTTATTGACTCGTGTGCAGCACTTAAGCATAAGAGAAGATACGTCTTAAGCCAACAATCAATCAACAATCTACTGCTTCAATAACAATCAGAAATTTTATATGGAATGCCAAATATAAGATCTGATAATGTTGTTCTTCTACGATAGACGTCTAGTACTCATCGAATACTAATTTATATAATAGTTCGTCTTTATCAACAATAAGAAGAATAGTAGGATTATTTGTAAGAACATTGAAGGAAGTAGGATCAAACTGAACTTAATAATTAGCGGAATCTACTCTCGACTTTTCATTCTTTTTTTGTCCGACAATGAATACCAAAATGGACAAACATTGATATTGTTGTTGCAATAATCTGACAACTGATGTCACTGAAAATGGTATCTAATGAAGTGAGTATTAGTAAAACTGCAAGTAAACGCAATATAGACCAATTGCTTGACACAAAATTCGGCGTATTATTATAGAAGTTGACTTCAGAAATAACAAAATAAAAAATTTTTAGGATGAATATCTTAAGAGAATGGAAGCAGATAGAGATGTGTGATTTTCATCATTAGTAAGAATGATATCGAATGCATTGATCTGTATAAGATTCATTAGATTTGGAGAATTCATTGATGGATGTTTTTGTATTAATATTATTTTCGTTGCATTCATCACTTTCTAGAGAATTTTCAATATAAATTATACAAAAATGTAACCCTAATCATTCTGTGTTCGTGATAAAATTTCTACAATTTTTTATTATCTTTTCAATTTTTTCCTTCGATACGGTTTTTAAAGAACGTGATAATTTTTATAGGAACATGTGATGCCTAGAGTCATATTTGTCTGCATTTTATGTTGAAAATGCTTTGAAAAAGTATGAATAGATTATATGTGTATACAGGAAATGTTTAGTCTCACCGGCAGTGTTTATATCTTACTCGCTTTTTAAATTTCTAACCATTGTACTGTCTAAATGATTTTGTCACCACTAGCTTTTGATAAGACGTGGGCAAAAAACACCAAGAACAGGATATGGAAATTTCTATTATTATTTTTCAATACTTCTTTCCCTAATAGAATCACAAAGGATTTGGTTTACATAATTCATTTTTATTAACATAAATTTTTCTTCACGACATAGAATAGAACAAACGACTTTGACAAAGCCTTATTTATGCTTCTTTTCATTTCATTATTGCACTGCTTCTTTGAATTTATTGTATTATCATCTATTTCTCTACTTCCAGGGAAAATTTTTATATGTTAAAAGATATTCAAAAGATAAATAATTTATTTAGAAAATTAACAATATAGTTTTTCCATCTGTAAAAAACAGAACAAACGTCGAGAATAGATTCGATTTTGAAATCTACAAGAAATAATTAAAATCTCAAGCAGATAATTTTTTTTTAATAAAAAGAATATGTTAAAATGTTCATTATATTCAAAGATATATATTTATGTATAAACTAACAAAATGAAATAAATAAAATATGCTATTTTTATAATCAATTTCAAATTTGCACATACAAAGGAACGACTTCAATGCTCAAGTCATTTTTTGACTCGGACTGTGTACATAAAGTAGACCCAAGTAAAGTATAAAAAAAACTCCAAAAGGATAAGTGCTTATAGTCCTTCTGTCTTGAGATGAGCAGACTCTGAAATCAAAATACTGTCATTCAGTTTGTTAGTGTATACCATGATATAGGCTAAAATTTCAGTAAAATTCCTATAACTTTAGACGGAGAACCTATGAATACTTATACTTTACTTGGGTCTACTTTATGTAAAAGTAATTTGCCAGTTGAAGCGCTTCTCTGGTTAGTAGAACATTAAAATGCTTTTGAGATTTTGATTTGATACTGTTTTTCTTTTACAGTATATACTCGAACTAGTCGAACGTATTATTTTGTTATTTAATTTGAACAGAATTTGTTACTGTTATTATAAATATTCTTAAATGAGAAATAATATTGAGTTACAAACAAGAATCTATTAAGTAGTATAACAGATATCTAGTGAATAACATTAAATTAAGTAAGATATAAAATCAATTTTTATCTGTATAATGTTCGCTTACGGCCATACCACGTTGAATACACCAGTTCTCGTCCGATCACTGAAGTTAAGCAACGTCGGGCTCGGTTAGTACTTGGATGGGTGACCGCCTGGGAATACCGAGTGTCGTAAGCTTTTTATTTTCTTTCTATATATTAATATTCTATTTTTCATTTGAAAAATTCTAAATTTTCCAGATAAATTTTTTTTTTATTTCATCTTTTCAATTGGTTTTCTTATTTTTTTTTTCTTGCCAAAAACAAATGCAATAAACACAAATAAACAACCAAAAACACACATATATGTATATATATTTATATGCATATACTGTTCAAAACAAACAAACAAAAAAACAAATTTTCCTTGTGTTGATGATACAAATCATAATAAAGTTACGAATGGTAACAATAGAACATACACACCACAGCAAGAGTAATAAATCAAAACAAGAAAGAAAAGAAAAGAAGTGTCTGCTGATTTTGTATTCACTGACACTATCTGATAGATATGTAAAGAAAAATTTCACGCCCATATTAATAGGTACAATGATGATAAACAATAAAGTCAAAAAAACAAAAAAAAAAAAAGAAAGAAGAGAAAAAAGAACCGAGAGAAGAAGAGACAGAAAATTGGTGTTACTGTTCAGTAATGTGACAACAACAACAATAACAACAGAAAAAAAGAAAATACCTGAGTATGAAAAAAATTTTTTCCAATAGACATAAAAACAAAAATAAATGGCACATATTTCATCCACTTAGTGGTCGTCAGTAACAATAAGTTTATCATCATCAATCTCAACATCTTCATCATCATCATCTTCTCTTTCTGTTGTTGTTGTTGATGGTGGTGTTAAATTATTATTCATTGTTACAATTATTTCTTCATTATTATCTTGCTTTACTTCATGTTCATCAATTTCACCTTCTTCTTCTTCTTCTTCTTCTTCTATTTCTTCATCTCTTTCAGCTTGTGCTTTTTGATTTAATGAATCAACAATATCATCTAGACAAGCTTTTTTATGTGGACTGGATTTTTTTATTATTGACATATCTGTTTCTGATGTTGATAGTTGTTGTTCAGCTGCTAATAAACGACGTTTACGATCAAAATATTTTGGTTGTTCAATTATTGTTTCATGATTAATTAATGATGATGTACTATGCAATGATACATTTGAATCAAAATCATCTAAATCTCCAATAATACTATCTTGTTGTTGATTATTTTCATTTGATGATAATTTACTTCCATTACTTATTGTACTTGAATTTGATGATATTTGTACTGCTTCTAATTTTGATAAACGTTCACGAAGTAATTCATTTTCACGCTTTAAACAAAATGACAAAAAAGATTAAAAAAAAAAAAATTCGAATTTATAAAATTTACTCGTAATAACATAGCTTCATTTTGTTGATGAGTATTAACAATAGTATTTGTTTTTGATGATTGCGTATATGTATATAATTGTAGTTGTGATATATATGTTATTAATTGTTGACGAGCACGTGGTGATGATACTGTTGTTTCAACTATTTGTCGAATACCATCTGGTGTAAAATCTATTGAAAATAAATTTTTATTTTTTTTATAAATAATATTTCTTTTTCTTTTTTTTATTACCATTAAAATTTGTAATGGACGGATTTGCTGGTTCATTCGATGTTGGAGAATCTGATCGAATAACACGTAATGGTGATGGTCGAGGACAACTATTAATAGAAGAAAATATTTAAAAAAAACTATAAATTAAATTAATTAAAAAAAATTAACCTGTTTGATGTTGTTGTTGCTGTTGTTGTTGTTGTTGGTTCAACTGGCAATGCTAAAGGTAATGGTGGAGGAATTAATGTTGGTCTTGGTAAAAGTGTATTGAATGAATAATCTCCATAATGATTATCTTTTTTTGTTGATGTATATGGATAAGACCATGTATCAGTTGAAGATGATGATGATGATGCTAATTTAACACGTTTTTCTGCTAATAATAAACAATCCTTAAATAAATCAAAAAAAGAATATTTAATCATAAAAATTTATGTTTATTTATCATACAGATTGTTGTGTTGAACGTTTTTTTTGATTATTATTTAAAAATTTTTCTTTTACTAATTCTAATTCTTCATTAGCTTTATTATCTTCTGTTGAACGTATTTTTAAATAAGCACGCCAATTATCTGAATTAAAACCCCAATGACATATACGATTTTCTTCAGATTTATGTCCATGTGAAACAAATGTTTTTGGAGAAAATAATGCTTGACATGTATCACATTGTATACATTCAGCTTGTGGTGCAACATATAATGTTGGATATAATGTACCGGAACATTTTCCAAAACATTTATGTTGAACTTTAATTGAATATAAACGTTCATACTGATTTGCTGTTACTGAATTAACTGTACGTAATTGTCCTTTATAACGTAATTGTAATAAAGAAGCACAAAGACGTTCAGCATCTGTTTGAGTTATTAAACCACATGATGGTGCATTCATTGGTAAAACTTGAGTTTTTTTAAGTATATCAAGTTGTTCATTTGTACAACGTGAACAATATATATGTAAACGTTCACATGCAGAATTTATTTCTTGTAATGAAAAATCTTTTAAAACAGTATTTAAAATTTCTGGTAAACATAAACGTTTTTCTCCTCCAACAATAAAACATGTTATACGTTCACCTATAATTAAACAAAAAAATTTATATAATTAATTAAATTTTAATAATTAAAATTTTCATCCATTTTATTCTCTCATACTAAATAACTTTCTTATATTAATGATAACATATTGCGTGTTTGATACGATTGATTACATTTGTTTTTTCATAATTTTCTGTCTTGTCTTGCATTTCATCTAGTCTCGTCTGTCTCCTGTTATATTTGTTCTTTTCGTAGTCATCACGAGATGATGATGATGCAGAATATATATATTTGAAGCCATAGATGTATGTTGTCGCGATGTTAACAACAAAAGGAATCTTTTCATGTTTTTTTAGTATTGGGTCATATGTACTGGTGTATTACATTAATGAAAAATAAACTATGATGAGATGTCCTTTTTATAAGAAATTTACATTTAAAATCATACTTTTTCTTCTTTATTATATTTACTTTTACTTTTCTTAGTTAAATATAAAGACAAAAAAATTTTTTTTTTAAATGAATTTAAACAGTAAAAATCTAGATCATGTGATGATGTCTGCTATTACTAAGACAAAAAATACAGTACTGTGACATTACATTTTATGGTACACTAACCATAGATATATATATATATAAAGTTAGGCGTGTCTGATGATATGCTTTTTTCTAATCATCTATAATTGATGTTTTAAAAAAAAAAAGATACAGGTAACAGAACGCAAGATTTTTATAGAACATGATTTATGATTTATTTAAATATTATTTTCTTCTATTGAATAATCATTATATTCTCTGAGTAATATTATCGCAAATTTCTTTTTTATATGATCAAATAAACATTTAAAGAATATAAATATTGTCTATAAAATTTAATGCGAAGAAAAAAACAAATTACATATAATTATAAATTGTCAGGATAATAGAAATTCTATCAAAGAATTTTTAAAAATGACGTATGTCAGACACAGTGGGTGTCTATATTTTAACGTCAATGAAGTTCTATCTTCAATATTAATGACAACTGTTGCTCTTTTAATAATTCTAAGATATATATTAACCAATTTATTTAAATAAAATATATTATACTATGTTTATAGTTAAATAACTGATAATATTGTCGTTTATGATTGATGATCTTATTTGTCCTTCTTCGATATTTAATCTTCGATCTTGTTGTTTACAATCAATATTTACAAATAATTGTCATTCGGAAAGAGTATTGAATGAAACGAACAAAAAAAAATAATAATGAACATACCTGATGATAATGTTGTTTCACTTTTTAACCCTACTGCTGTAGATGAAGTTGATGATGATGTATCAGCTTGAATACATGGTGGACCTTGTATAATAGAACCAAGTGGTGGTTGAAGCCATTGATCAAAAGCAAGAGCTTCTTTAGATTGTTGTTGTTGTTGTTGTTGAATTGTTGGCTTTTTAATTTGAGTATTTGTTGGTGATATTGTTTGTTGTTGATCAAGTTTTCCATTAGATGTTGTTGTTGTTGTTGTTGATGGTGATATTAATTTAATATTTGATGTTGAATTTTCTGTATTTAATTTTGATAGACCATTACTAAGATGATGTCGTGGGGATAATGTAGCTACAGTATTTGGTGGTGGATGATTAAAATAGAATGCATGTTGGAGAAAGTCTTTAGCACTTGGTTGTTGATTAAAATGATGATGATGATGATGGCGTGCAAGAAGTTTAAGTAATGGTTGATCATATGATGAGATTGGAGGTGCTACTGAACTTGGTGGAGTCGACGTTGTCGTCGTCATTCGTTTAGAAATACACTGTGATTAAGAAGAGATGGTCTACAATAAACGAATAATAGAGAGAGAGAGAGAAAAAAAGGGAGGAAAAAATCCGAAGAAATGAAGACTACTGAGCAAATATGTCTCTTTCGGAGCGACGACGACGACTGCCCCCTAAGTTGTATAAGAGAGAGAGATGGAGAGCGACAGTCCGGGCAACACACGTAATCCTCTATACTCTCTCTCCCTCTCTCTCTCTCTTTTTCTTTTCTCCTCTTATTCTCCGTCGGTCGGTCGCTTTCGGATGGTTGAACTTATGTATGTGCGTATATGTTCAACACGAGAGGCGACGACTGGCGAGGCGAAGAAAGGGCCGAATACAACACTAGTAACATTCGCCAACACAGAAAAATAGACGAAGAGGGAAAGAAGCAACGAGCGCGAGAGGTGAAGGTTGAACGAGCGAGAGCGGGCAAATAGCAGCGAAAGAGGGTGGTCGTTTCATAACAACATATACATATACACGCACAAAATCGGACAAATAGAGATAGAAACATGCCATGCTAGGCTACGTAATTCTCTATACAAAGATATGTACAGGAAATAAGACTATACACATACAGTCAATCAAATATTTCTGTTGATCTTGTCATCAATATAATGCAAATGAAGACTAAAAAAAAAACAAGAAAATATTGTGTTAAAGAAAGAAAAAGATCGAGGTCTAGATATACATTAATAGGTACAAAACTTGTTCTAACTAAGTCAATGTCTTCTCTAACCTAGACATTCATATATTAAACTAATGTCGAGACGTCGATGTCTCAAGACAGTCGAGTGACGATATGTTTTCTCTTATATTTTTTAGCAACAGAATTGGAGAAACGCACTCAATCCTTTATTCTGTCACGCAAAACTAAAAGCGTAAGAGGAGTAGAAAAAAGAACCGAAGGATTGACTGTTAACTTGAAGAATGGAAATAGGCGAGGAGGAGAGAAAAAAAAAGTATAACAAAGACGCAAAACACCAACGCAAAGAAAAGAAGAAAAAAAAAAGCAAAGCAAAAGAGTGATGTTTTTTTGATGATGCACTAGCTGCTTTTATGGTTTTGTATACCAAGTCAACAAGAAAAAAAAACGTTAAATTTTTTTCTACATTGTAGAAACAAACACATCCGTTTATTAATAAGACCTTCGAAGAGAAAAGAAAAAAAAAATGCAAGATGCTTAAATGCACTTTACTATGTCTGCTATTTTGTTTTCTTTTTTGCGTGTCATGATAATGTCTATTCGTCTAGTCGACTACAACGTCATCAACAATCATTGTTGTTTTTCTGTTTTGCCATGTTATATTATCTTTTACGTATATATTTTGTATTAAAAAGGAATTATCTGATAGATGATGATATTATCGAATGATTATTCATGATGAATCACTAATTTGTATTTTGTAGAATGAAACAAAAGAAAAATCTTTTTAATTTAAAATAAAAAAAAAAAGATAACTTGATATTTTTTTTCTTTAGTTTTTTCTTTTTTTTATTTTTTAAAATTCAATAAATAAGTGCATTTTAATTCTCATATAACTTTTTTTTTCTACTTATTTTTGATTGGTTTAAAACAATGATCCAATGAAAAATAAAATCTTATTATTATTAATATAATACAAATATATCTAATTTTTTTTTATTCCTTACTTTATTTTTTTTTTACGGATGAAAGAGTCAATTTTCATTTCTAAGATAACACAAAAAAAATCTAGCTATATAAATTATTCTATGATGTCTACTGACGTTTTCAATGACGTCAATGCACAAGCAGAAAATAATACTTTATTAATAAAAAAAAAAATAAAAAAGAAAAAGAAATTAGAAAGGTAAATATCAAGGACAGCATGATAATATATCAGCAATTCTATCTTTCACAGACCATACAAATGAAAAACAAGTTGATTACATGACTGTTAACTAGTGAAGAGAAAAAAAAACATATGCGTTACCTTGGGACAGAAATCTAACAAATTTTTGTCTATACTTATTTTATTGAGAGACGAAACACATGTCTCTATAGAGGCCATTTTCACCTTTTTTTTACAGTAATATATTTTTTGTTATGATATAGACGTCATTCAAGAACAAAATGTAAATAATAATTATTATTTTATATTGTTTTTTTCCTCTTGTCTAACTTATTTCTTTATGAATATTTATTATTTTCAAAAATATTCAACAAACATATAAATAAAAATTTTTAATTCAATGTTCAAAGTGCATAAAATTGACAAATGTTTGGAGATTATTATTATAGAACCATGAAAACATTGTATCAATGCCATATATATATATATATATAGATACTTTTATTCTAAAAGAATTAATAATAAACTTTTAAATTATTCATTAGACAAAAACAAACTAATCATTTCTTTAAAATTTGAAACAATGATTATTATTAGAGGACATGAGTTCCTGAATGTTTTCTATCTGTTTATTAAAAAATTTTGACAGTTTGATTATACTTGAGGAAATAAATTTTGACAAGTTAATCTTATCAAATTCATACTACTAAATATTAGACATATGTTCATGTATTTACGTCAGAAAATTAATACTTCAGACAGACTAACATAAGTAGTATTTTCTTTATTCAAGTTTGTAGGAATTATTTGAGAAAAAAAAAGGTACACCTGTGAATAAATATTACTCATACTACTGTCGGATGTTTAATAAAACCTAGTTTCCTTTGATTAATTGTACTGTATGACACTGTATTTTTGTTTGAAAAGTTTTAAATGAAAAATAAAGAAAATTTTATTCTATTTATGTTATGACCTAATTATGTGAAACAATGTAATTATTATTTTTAGTTCAAGAAATAAAAATAAACAAAAAAATTGTTTTTTTTTCGATATAATCGTGTATAATAAAAAAAAAAGAAGTGTTTTGTTAGAGAGGTTTACATATGTAAGTGAAATTCGGATTGTTTTTTTTTGATGTTGTTTATTCATTTAATTATTTATTAGTAAGAACAGGATAAATTTGATCATAATCATCATCATCATTCTCAGATGATGATGCATTCGTTTTACATTGAGGAACATTTGGCATAAGTGATTTTATTTTTTTATGAGGAGAAATAATTGATGGAATTATTTTATCATCATTTGGATTTTTTGTTATTTGAAGTTTAGATGAATTCATATGTGATTGTAATTGATTATTTGATGGAATTGAATTAAATCCTTCTGTAAAACTGTGGATATGACGACTACCAAATTTATCTAAATCATTTTTATTTATCATTGAATATTGATCAGATGATTGAACTATTTGTTTATTTGGTTTTTCATCTAAAGAAATTATTTCTTTTTAAAATTATGATGAAAAAATCTATGAGAAATACTTAGATTTTTTTCCTTGGTTGGTTCAACTGAGATAATAGAAGTTGATGAAGTTGTTTCATTTGATTCAGATGATGAATCTGGTTTTAAATGAATAGGTAATGTTAATTTTTGTTTATCTATATTTATATCTGATGATGAATAAGGATTATTTAATGTATTAGAATGAATACTTTTTTTAGATGAATGTTGTTTTTGTAAATTGATATCAGATGATTTTTTTTCTTCTTTTATTTGATCAATTATTTTTTCTAGTTTATCTTTTTCGTTACGTTTTGATCCAGTTGGAAAGTTTGATATTAATGGACTTTTGCCAATACCATGTTGTTCAGGAGATTTTAGTTCTTTTTTATTATCATTATCATCTTTAGAAATTATTTTCATAATGATTTATTTGTAATATTTAGATTATTCTTACCTATAAGAGACGATGACAAAGTGATTTGTTTTGATTTCGGTGATCCAGTATAATCAGTATTTGTTAAATTTTGACGAGATGCTATATTATGTATTATTTGATATTTTATAAAAAGATAAGAAGATATTACTTACAGGATTTTTTATCAGGTACTTTTTTATTTAGATTAATGTTTGATTTTGGTTTGCTTGCATTTAAATCTGATTCATCATTAGATTGACCAAGTTTTGAAGATATAGGATTAATATCTGAGCTTGGTGATAAATTTTCCGAGTAATTTGATCCTGTTTTATGAGTTGATATTGAATGATTAGTTTTTAATGGAGAAATAAGTAGTGGACTGGTAAAAATACTTTGAATAGTTTGTTCATTAGATTTAGGTTTTGTTATACGAGTCATGTTAATAGGTATTATTTCATGAGGAGATTTTATAGCAGAATGTTGGAATGAGGAAGATGTACTATCAGGATGGATTGATGATAATTTTGATTTATCATTTATTAAAGGTAAACTATGTGCTAATAATGAAGATTTTCCAGATGTTTCTTTGTCAATATTTTTAGAGAAAAATGAATCTGTGTGTGATGTTGAATTGCCTTAAGTATATTGATAGAAAATGAAATTTTTAATGTTTTTTTTTCTTCTTCTCATCTCTATATAAGTTCTTGTACGCAATTATACTATTACTAATCTATTTATTTTTTACTGCTCCCTTATCATCATTTTTACAAAGTTTTTTGTTTCAACTATTAAATAAAGCAAAATATAGGATGAGTAATTACTTTTCTTTTGAATATTTACCTTTAGCTGTAGATGATATTGATGTTTCTCTTTTTTGTTTTTTTGATATGGTATCAGGCTTTATACTTCTTAATGGTATATTTTCAACTTGTGGTGATTTTCTTTCATTATCATCACCTTCTGGTTTTTCTTCTTTATTTCCATCGATCTTTCTATCATTTTCTTCTTTGGCTTGTTTTTTTGAATCATATTTTTTCTTCATAGTATAAGCTAAAGCAGCAAGAGCTAGAGCTGCAATTAAAGCAAGCAATGGACCAATAATCCACCAAAATGAAAAACCACTTCCACCCGCAGCAAGCGGTGCAGCTACTATAACATTATTAGCCATTGCACGTGGAGCTATATCATTGGAAGGTACTGGTGGAGCATGTACTGGTGTTGGTCGATTTTGAGGTCGATAAATTGCATCAGGATGAGCTGGAATAGGATCATGTACTGGTCCACTAAAGATTTAATTTATCTTTTATAACTAATAAAATTATTTTTATTTTTAAACCTGTTTCGTTTCAATCGATATCGTATAGACATAAATTAAATCTTTAATATACATTGACAATCACAAAACACTCAAATAGATTAACATAATATATTTTCATATAATATAAATTTTAATATATTAATTTAATTTCTTTTGAATAAAGAAATGAAATGAATAATAAGTGCAATGAAACCGATACTAAATTATATAATAATACTATGAGAATACATATATTTGAACAGATTTATTTTTTTATAAATTATTAAGAAAGAAAAAATTTTCGAATATTCATGTTACAACTAAAAGAGCGAATATATAAAAGGCGCCAGCGACATAAAATGGAATCAATATTCAAGTTTTGTAGGATAATTATAATTGATTTTAACACATTATTTGTTTTATTTTTCCTCTACTTTTTCGTTTTAAATAAAAGAAATTTTTTTCAAGCGTGTCACATCAATGAATATCAAAGAAAACGAAAAAGTTAAAGATTTTCAAAATTAGTTTTTGCTTCTCGATACATTTCAACGTCTTGTTTTGAAATCAAACTTGTATCCAAATTGGATCTATTTTACGTATTAAGACTGTTTTATGAGGCTAGTTCAATCATTTTGAACTTTAGAATCTCCTAATCTTAACCATGTCGAATATATAATTTTGATAATTTACTATTGTTGAAATTGACTTAACATTTTACCTAGAGTCAAGATTATCAACTCTTAATTCTCAAATGAGGTTTACACGAGCTCGATTGAGATATAGATGGGTATCACTGTTTTCATAATGGGAAATATTCTTAGGATACTTAAATTATTCTCAAAAATAAAGTAATCAGATGGAGAAATTTCTAAAACAAAATTTCTTTTGTAAAAAGTAATATTATATTCCATTTTTTTGTATTCAAAATCAATTTTGTTATGTAGTTTTTCTCTAAAAAAGCACTTTTATAGTCAAATTATAATGTTAATTACGGCATACCAAAAGTATTGGGGATTTTCAGGAAAAAAAGTACAGAAGCAAGTTAGTATAAATTTTATTTCACCGAATGTTCAAAGTAGTTGATCTGATAATTACACATCACTGTATTCGTTCTAGCCCATTATTGAAAGTAATTTTTTAGTCATGTTTGCTCATCGAATTTATGATTTTAGTGACAGCACGGTGTCATGATCGTGAGATGCTTTTATTGGTAACTTTGATACCTTTCGATTCGAGATAGTTTGAAGCATCTTTATGCACATGTACCAGATGTTACTCTTTCCTTTCGAATTTCTTTAATAAGAGGTTCCAAGCAATTATCTATGCAATAATGATGATCGATGGTGTTTCCTTGTTCGGTATGATGTGTTAAAATAGGACTAATCATTGCAAAATATATGCAAAATAGAGATTTTCGAGTCAAACAACAGTAAATAGAGTTCCTCCCATTGGCGTCTAGGGAGGATTCGATGATCTTTGACTAATTTATTCATGACAAAACTATGACTCGTCGTCTATTAGTGCATCATATAATTATCATCTATCTTGCTGATATTTTACGAAATTTTCTTCGCAAGCTCTAACCCGTTCGATTTGTTGAGCACCAAACAGTAAGTTGAGTAAGTAGTAAGTAATGATTCTTTTCAACTGCAGAAGATCAGAAATAATTTGTTTACCAGTCCCGTGATTCATTCCAATCTCCATTTGCATTCCATCAATAGTAAGATGAGGATCACCATCAACGACCTTTATCAGTATTTTCAAATAATATGACATATACATAGAAATGATCATGGATAATTCCTACTGAATTTGGAATTATTCTTATAGTATATCACAGTTATAGGTTGATCAAGTTATAGTTTATCTTTGATATACTCTCGCCCTTCTCGAAAGCATTCTAACTATTTAGCAACTGCACTGTAAAGTAGAATTTAATCTCTGAAAACATTTATCTTATAGTTCAAACTTATTTGTAATTTCAATTATTTAACATCTTTTATGTTTTTGTTTTTGTTACTGTTCTGATGATGATCGTACTTAAGATCTGAAAAGGTTGAAAATTCTCCTAGAAACCTTTCAGTCTTTAAATGAAACAAGAGAAAATAATCGATAGTTCGCAACATCATTTTTCTTATACTTTTTTTTGTGCATTCAATGAGTTTATGTTGGTTTTTCTCTGTTGACTATCAACTATCGAAGGATGCATTTATTAGTCATATTTTCTCTTCAGTATATCTTGTATCGTTTCCATATTCTTATTCGTTGGATATTATTTTTCTTTTAACGAATTTGTCTCTTTTATTTACAACATCTATTTCTTTTTACTTTTTCATTCAAAATTATGAAAATCACATTCTTTTCACAAGTTATTTCGTTAATCGATGTGCCATTCATATCATTGAAGTAGACTAATCCTAATATTTGTCCTGATTGCAAAAAATCGAAGAAACCAGTTAATCTATTTAGTTTGGTAAATATTCTTAATGCTATGATTTGTTTTGGTAAAGCTATGAAAAAATATTTATGGTTTCTTAAGTAATTTATTGATATGCAACCGAAGAAGCAATATTTCTTATACTTGCATTCATATTACTCTCATTATGCTGATTTTCAAAGACATAGTGAATGATGATTCATGATGAAAACATATATGTTATATTTCTTCTACTTGATTTATAGCATATTTATCATACAACTCAAGTATACTAGTATAGAAGAACCAAACAAAATGTTTCATTTATTGGTATGCTGTTTTGTATAATGACATAATCGATATTGGACAAATTTCATTACATCATTGAGAATGAGAAAAAACCTATATTAAATCATTCCAAGTAAGAGAAAAACATGATTTTATTTTCACTAGTCGTATCTCATTAAATCTTTATTGAAACACAAAAAATATATGGTTACAATCATCGAAGAACAAAAAAGTACGTCACACATCACGAGTTATTTATAAACGTGAGATTCTTTTCTGCTTCTCAAAAGATGCGACAAAATGATTGTGTACAGTAATCTATTGGATACTAAATGTTACAAATCGTAACAGTTTGTTGAAAGCGAAATTAGATGTTATAGTATTGATTAGTTGCCTGTTTTGATAACTGATTTCCAAAGTTAAAACAAAAATATTTGTCTTTGGGAGCCAAAAGGATCAACAACTTCAATACAGGTAAGTAAAATGTTTCTGTAAAGACATGCTAAGATGTATTGTACTGAAAATTAAATTAGAGTTCTAGTTTTGGAGAAAGTATCGAGTACAACGTTTATTTGTCAGTCATATGAGACGTAACCAATTGCATTCTAGATTAAGATGACGTCTTTAAACGTTTTTTACGAGATTCTTGTTTACAAAACACGTAGTATTTATATAGTACATTCGCATGTATCTTGAAATGAGACATGGGTTACCATTTCTCTTTAATTCTTCCAGGATTGCAAATAGTGAGAAATATAAATATAGATCAATTCTTTGTTTTGATTAAATTTGATGCAACATTAAAAATTATCCCTAGCAAAAGATTACAAATCTAATACAAAATCTTTTCATATTTAAGTCGATCTTCGAACACTAGCTGCAAATCTATATATATATATTACAGTGAAAATAGATATTAAAGAAATCTTATTTATTTTAAATAATTGCGTCAAATCGATCAAATCTTTATGAACATCACACCTCTTTAAAATAGAAAGAAGACTATATGAATAAATAGTTTTAGCAATTGTCTATGGTACAGATGTTTTAAGAGCTCTTTCAATAGATGAAGAAGATGATCCTATCTTTCAGCTATCATACAGTAAAGGATGTTGTCCAGAGACAGCTTCGAAGACTTGATATCTTTCGATGGATGTTTAATGTTGATTGACGGTTGACAGTTGCTCTCTAATTAGCAATATAACAATGTACAATATTTTAGTAACGCGAGAATCTTACCGAAGCTTTGCGCTTTGCTGGTAATGTATTATATTCAGTTGGTTGCTCACCTAGTGGCCATTCTTCAGTGGATGTACTCTACAATAATGAAAATTAACATGTACATCTTTAAAGAAGATCAGCGTAAGACTTACAGACATATTGTTTGAAACCCTCTTTGTTGTGTTTATTCTTTCTAAAGTAAGTTTTAATACATTATGTAAAATAAATTCTTTGAATAGATTTTAATAAAAGGAATCTTGGTTTAAACTTCTGACTAATATTTTATTACATGTATTTCGTTCGATAAGACTTAGCAAAATAACTGCTGTAATGTTCTTGAATTGATTATTTCAACAGTAATTTGCTCAACTCAATGATTACAACAAAACCTATACATGTATTTGTGACAGGAGGAAATATTTTTATCTGTGCACAAATATTTTCTTACAAAAATATCCATTATATATCACTTGTATCGCATAGAAAAGTCAGCCGACAGTCTAATGAAGATAATTGAAGTTTTGGGCGTAGAGAAAGACGAAAGAAATAATTTTACCTGTTTCTTCTCATAGGTCACTATAATTTAGCTATTGTGGGTATGAAAATATATTGATCTACACTGATTATATACCAATCAAGTAGGATACTTCCAGCGATCAAAATAAGCATATTGACAAAACCGATGTCTTCTTTGATCTATTTTAAGATGTCCTATATTCTGCGAAATTTGCTTTACGAAATAAAGGAAGTAATCATAACCACACATTGAAAGCAGCTTTTTTTCGTCCCTTGGTAATTTCCAACGTTTAGTAATGTGCATGATATTCAATCCTACATCAGATTGTATGCTCTACTGTTAAGGTTTCTAATGGAACTTCCGACTTACCTTTTACAATCTTTCATCATATTCTTAATGCAACTTACTTTCATAGTAGATATTATGTTTCAATCAATACAATTAATGGCATTTTAGTAAGTATGTTAAATCTACCTCAATTTCAAATGCACAATATATTCTAAAATAAACAGAGAAATAGCAAAGATATTAATCGAGAAACTTCTTAAAATCCTATGAACAGGAATTTGCAAAGTCGTTAGCATCTCGGTAGTTTTATTTATTAAAAAACTAAACTGAAGTGTGCATTTCGATATTGATTCTTTTTCTATAATCAGATATCTAAAAAATTGCAATTGTTTTTAACAACCTTGATAAAAATTCTACAGTGATTTAATATCTATTTTAAGAATCAGAATTTTTCAATTACTTAAGGTGTCAGAAATGCAAAACTACAGAAAACTTTTATTTTCATTTTTCTATCTATGGTTAGATAAAGCTCGTCGGGCTGATTAAGAAAATGTATGTTTTCTCAAGTTTTACAAAATTTTTTTGTTTTGCTAGTTTTAGAAAAACTGCGTTGATTGAATCTATTTTTAATATGTTTTATCAAAAATATACTTGTAAAACGGCTGGAGTCTATCAATGAAAAAACATCAAAAACTGATATTTGGTAGATCTTTTCGCAAAGCTATCTAGTTTCTTCCATCTCAAGATATAATTAAGTTTAATATGCCATCAGAATCGTCAGACATTAGGCTTCGTAAGTATAATTTTCATTTTTCAGAATAATCATACAGTGGTTAGAAACACGATTGAAGTTTAGTTGAAAATATAAAAAGACATGAAATTTTGGTAGTAATTCCATGTTTTCGTCATCAAAATTCAACTATTTTGCGATAAAACTGCAAGATTGAGGATCAGCACGAAAATCTCCATCGACTAGAATATATTTCAGTGTTTTCTTGTTTTTCAATTTTTCACGAAAATTTAGGCCTTTTTCATTAAGTTAAAAGTTGTCAAAAAAGTCGTAGTCTTCAGGAGATTTTCATGCTGATTCTCAATCTACCATTTTTACCACGAAATAATTAAGTTTTGATGAAGAAAACATGGAATTACTGCCGAAATTTCATATCTTTTGATATTTTTATTCACTGTATAGTTATTCTGAAAAACAAAAGTTATATTTCTGAAGCTCAATGTTGAACAATTCTGAAAGTATATTACACTTAACTATATCTTGAGGTGGAGCAAACTAGATAGCTCTGCAAAAAGATCCATTGCATACTAGTTTTTGACGTTTTTTCATTGATAAACGCCATACGTTTTCGCGAGGAATCCGAATATGATACTTTTATATATCTAGCAGAACAAAAAAATTTTAGTTTTTCGTAAGAAAATTGGCCCATTCAATGCTAATGAAAAATGTTTGTATTTTTTCAATAAAACCATTTAGAGAAATATTACAACATATATATATTGTTAATCGACTCAACGAGCTTTATGTAACCATATATGAAAAAATAAAAAAAAATTCCTGTAATTTTGCATTTCTAACATCTTATCAGAAACAAGAAAAACTTCGCACATTATAAATTATTTGAGTTTTTATGTATCGCTATCACCTATTTTGTAAGCTAATGAACCAAAGAAAAAAAAGTAAAAATCTTTCATTTTATAATTAATCAACTGAAAATAAAATGCAATTCAGGACGGGAAACGTGTGTACGTAAGATAATTTTCATTCAATGTAATAAAAACAATAAAATCTAAACATTTCTTTCGAAATCTAACGAAGAAAGCCCTAGAAATGCTTTTGGATTGGTTGTTCTTTATTTGAATCCAATAAGAAAATTAACAAAGTGTAAATCTTAATAACTTAAAGTACTTGATTTATATTAATAATCAAATACATGTAACACTACTATAGCTTAATATTTACTAATTAAATATTACATGCACTTGAATGCACATAAACGATTAGCTATGTGCACATTTGTGTGCATAGGTACTTTCAAAAACAGAGAATATAATAGAAAATTCAAATCGATTTGAACTGATATTGAGAAACCTTACTTGAAACTCTTAATAATACGTTTAAATTACAATAAAATTTCAAATGATTCTATAGAAATATTATTTGAAAAAAATTCTTTTGTCAATATCATCGAATAAAAGTGGATTCATCGTTTTCCAATCTGTCTAATAAAATCGAAATCCTTCATTCTTGATATTATATTAAATTTTTTTTGTTATTATAAAT